>JAPQNM010000023.1:1655674-1685674 GCA_029783475.1 Metacarcinus magister
AGTATATTCAAAACAAAATGTAGAAGACAAAGACGCTTACTACATTCACTACTGCACGCCAGAATACATGTTGCAAGGTAGAAGGTAATATCTGTAGTCTCTCCAAAACAACTCACGTAACGGTAATAAAACAAAAGAGTGTAGCGAGCGATGCAAGGTACGGATGCTACTCAAGGTGCGTTGCGTGTTGCCTTAACAACGCTAGTGTCACAAACTTTGCCAACGTTGAGGGAAGATAGACTTGCTGGGTACATATATAAACACGACAAATTAAACAAAGAATAGATATAAGCTATACAATAACAACTGCTACTACTACTACTACTACTACTACTACTACTACTACTACTACTACTACTACTCCGTTCGTCTCTCACAGCATATCTCTCCATTCCTACCTTTCTTACTTTTTCATCGCCTCTCTTTAAACTTTTTCCTTCCCTTCCCTTCCTTCCTTCCCCTTCCCTTCCCTTCCCTTCCTTTCCCTTCCCTTGCCTTCCCTTCCTTTACGTTTCGTTTCTTTCCTGTTTTTTTTACTTTTAATCTCCACCACTACACTATTTTTCTCACACCGTCATTTTCGCCTCCAACCCCGACCTCCTTTACCGTTTCCTTTCTCTACGACCCTTTACGTCATCGCCTCCTCCTCCTCCTCCTCCTCCCCTTTAGGCCAAATGCTTTCTTTTATAGTCTCTATTTATGGAAGATTATAGTTCTATTTTTTCTCCCATTTTTCACGTATTCTGACATAAATCTACTTATGATCTCCACTCTCAAGGTAAGAACCCAGATGCAGCCTCCGTACCTGAGAAAAAGAGATAGAAAAAGAGAGAGAGAGTGAGAGAGAAAGATAAAAAAAAAGGTAAAGATCCCATTTCCAGATGCTAAAAAAAGAATTATTCCAGTACACAAGGATTAGCTTTGTGTCTCCTATTCTCCCCTGTTCAGTCCTTGCCAGATCACACACACACTGCAGGAAGACCAAGAGGAACAGTAAACTAGGAGTGCCTTTGAAGGGGAGACTGTGTGCTGGACAAAGAAGAGGGAGAAGAACAGAAGGGAGGATTAGCAGGTGGAAGGGAAATGAAGGAACTGTAGTAAGGTAATGGTATGAAGGAACTAAAGGGGAAAAGGAGGAAAGAACAGAAGAAAGGGGAGATAAAGGGAAGGAATGGGAAGATAACAGGAAGGAAAGAAGAAAAGGAAGAGGGGAAAAGAGATACAAGGAGGAGAAAAATAATAGCGAGAAGAAATGGAGGCGGAGAGGACTATAGGATAAAAGGGGAAGGAACGACGGAATGATGACAGGAAATGGAGGAGGAGGAGGTGAAAAAGGGATAGAATAATAAAGAAAAACTAAAAGAGAGCGATAATGGCAAGATAACAAGACAAGTGAAAAAGGACACGAGGAAGAAAAGAGTGAAGGAAGAAAAGGAAGAAAAGAGAAAAAATATATAGATGAAAGGAGTGTGTTAAACGATAGGGAAAAGAAATACAGAGAAGAAAATAGACAACGGAACAAAGTCGAATACAGGTATCAATTTCATTTGGTCAATTACTTTGGGTACCCACAGGTGCAAATAATCCTTCTATTGCTTGGCTTATATACACAAATACCTCGCCCTGTTGAAGCTACATAAGGGAGGCTCCTCAACTAATGGTGTTATCAAGCTGGTTAATTTCTAGTTCCCTCGTGTCAAGGTTCACACTGACTCTCCTCTTATTTCATTCGTTTCGTTAACTTTGACTGAATTTTTAACTCGCTTTAGGGAAGACGTTGAGCTAATTTTACACTATTTTTCTTTTTTCCTCTATTCATCCCTCAGTTTATTATTGCAAGATTGTGTTTCTATTAGTTTTTTTTTATTATTTCAGTCTACACTAGCGCCACCACCACCACCACCACCACCACCACCACCACCACCGCTATCAACTCTAACCCCCAAAAAATAAAAAGAGAAACATGATATACTGTTAATTAAACTTTATTTTTTCTTCTTCTTTTTTTTTACTGGTTTTGTTCCATCTGGTAACTTTGTTTTTACCTGTCTCTCTCAACCTTTTTCTTTCTTTCTTTTTTCTTTTTATTTACTTGCTGTTGTGTTCCATCGGGTAACTTTGTTTTTACCTCTGTCTATCTCCATAATAAATAATATGTTGTTGTTTTTTTTAGGTGATACGTGCATCCACAAAACTAAAAAAAAAATATCCACAGCGGAACGGAAGCAAAAACAACAACAATACGATTCTGTTTTGCCAGCGACCCTTTCTGAATCTCTTTACATAAAAAAAAAGAAATGTTAGATCCATCCCTTTGTAAACAGAACACAAGAATAATACTGCTAAGACGGACATTCCTCTACTACTACTACTGCTGCCACACACTCACAGCAGTTCTCCTCGTCCTCGCCATGCAGACAGTCAGCCTTGCCATCACACTGCAGGTGAGGAGGGAGACACCGACCGTCCTCACACCTAAACCATCTTGAGTCCACGTCTTGGCTTGGCTTTTCTGGGCACGTGTTTCGTCTCTGGGAAGAAAACAGAAGTAGGAGGAGGAAGAGGAGAACATAAAAGGGAATGACAAAGTGAGAGAGAGAGAGAGAGAGAGAGAGAGAGAGAGAGAGAGAGAGAGAGAGAGAGAGAGAGAGAGAGAGAGAGAGAGAGAGAGAGAGAGAGATAGAGTATCAGACAAAGGAATATATTGTCTCAAAATGACGTTGTTAATCAATCGCCAACGAAACTATTAATACCTTTCATTATTTATATTTTCTGCTTCAGACAAAAGGATCACCTACGCTTTGCAATTACAAACAAATAATTTCTCTTACAAAGGAATGATAATCAACAGAAATAATGACACACACACACACACACACACACACACACACACACACACACTTACACTTACCACACCCATATTCATCTGATAGGTATCCTCCATTATGGCAATCGTTATAACCATCGCATATATGGGTTTCAGAGATGCACCTGTCTAGCCTCCTGTCCCCATTCGGCACCTGGCACCACAGAGCCTCCCCAACGTGGCACCTCCTCACACCTGCACCAGATAATAAACCAAGAAATCAAGGTAAGGAAAGTAAGACTGTATGCAATAGAAAACATGAGACAAAGAAGGGATAGGAAATATAAATTGTAAGGTAGATAGTTAAGGTAAGGTAAGGTATTTATAGGTAAAGGTAAGTTAGAGCGTGTGTGTGTGTGTGTGTGTGTGTGTGTGTGTGTGTAGGTGGAGGAGCTCACCATCAGTAGTGGAGTAGGTGGAGTTGGTGCATGTGGCCTCGTCCTCACATCCAGGTAGACAGTCACAAACGGCGTCACATACATTAGCAGCGGGAAGACAGCGTGTGTTAGGGCACCTATACTCCCTCCCTGGGGCACCGCACTCCCCACCTGAGGAATGTAAGGTCAGGATCCACTACACTAAAGATGCATAACTTAATAGCGTGGTGAGATATAGAGGAGAAGAGTAACATTAAATCCATCATCACCTCCCTTTCTCATGCACTCTTTTACCCACACATCATCCTCGTTAAGCCTTCTTCAATCATCATTACCACTCACCACCATCATCACCCTCATCCAGGTACTTACAGTTGAGTTCGTCGGCGTGGTTGTCATTACAGTGTGGCCATCCATCGCACCAATAGTAGCGGTGAACGCGAGACCCTGACCCACACACAGCGAAGTCCTCTGAAAACACCACAACCACTGCCATCACCCTGACTGCATTGCTTTGCTGCTCAACTCATTAAGGATGTTACGAAGGCGCCATAAAACTACTACACTTCCTGGTTAGGTTTACATCAAAGGTTTTAACGTTATAGTGCATTCCTGTCCTCACCTCGGCTACTCGGGAGGGAGATATAGAATGAAAAAGAGTTAGTTTGTAAAGGCAGAGTGTTAATTGCGTTAACAAATACGTACTGGTCTTAATAAACCTAATTTAGATGGAGAGGAAGAGAAAACATTGGAATTCAAGTTTAATATTAACCCTTCACGTAGTTTATAAGCATTTTATCTTATATTTTATCTACTTATCACCATGGCAACGTTCAGTATAGAGGTCTCATACAGGTCTCAGTCCCTCTGGTAAGCCCTTAGTACCTGCCTCCACACCTGCCTCACCTGGCCGGCAGTGACGCTCGTCTGACCCGTCTTTACAGTGCACGTCACCGTCACACACACGTCCCGGCCTGATGCACTGCCCGTTCTTACACTCGAACTCAGCCTTCCAGCACTGGCGATGGTCTGAGGAGGAGGGTAAAAGCACCTTACACACACACACACACACACACACACACACACACACACACACACACACACACACACACACACACACACATGTATATAAACACACACATATTAAATACACTTATGAAATATTTTATATGTAGTAACTGGAATAAAATAAATATTCTAGTTATACATAGGCGTTATCCCAACACTTTATATTCACAGGACAAGGATATATTGTCTACGTGTATATACTCGTGCTGCTGACCTGAAATATAAAGGTTCTTACAAATAAAAATGGAAAAACATCAATCACAGTTTTAACATCTCAAAGTTTGAAGACACGAGTTTCTGCATAAAATTATCATAACTCGTAACTTCAATGGTAGTGTGTGAGCATGTGTGTGTGTGTGTGTGTATATGTGTGTGTGTGTGTGTGTGTGTGTGTGTGTGTGTGTGTGTGTGTGTGTGTGTGTGTGTGTGTGTGTGTGTGTGTGTGTGTGTGAGCTGCAATAGAATAATCTTGAAATTGCAGGATACAATTGTAATGTAAAAAACACTTCAAGCTATGAATAAAATGCAACTCACCACAACCAATGTTATCATGAAACTCTCCACACAGGTTGGTAAATATCTCAATACAATCACAAGTATATCGGCCATGAATACAAAGCAGAACCGAGCCTTTAGAACACAAATTTGCAACTTAACATACACACACACACCCACACACACACACACACACCCACACACACACCCACACCCACACACACACAAAGAAAAAGCGAATATCAAAAAGCGAGTGAAGGAGGGGTCGAGAGGCGCACATAACTCTACGGATTTTACTTCCAATCTTTCACTAACAACGACCCGGGCAGAATAGACGATCTTCACCTCCGCTTCCCCTCAGCAGGTGGCGTGAAATGTGTCACCTCTCACACCACGACCTCAACTATATCTACCAAGACTCCTATAAATATATAAAGGCATAGAAATAGGACTTAGGGGAAAGCTGATTATTTTTTACACTAGTCTACGGTTTTAAGTTACATGGATAAGTTTTTCCTCCCTTGCTATAACCTTTTTGGATGTATATAACTATCTCTGTATGATTTGATTTTATCGTCTCACTATCTATTGGAGTCCAGTCAGTCAACTTTTTGTTTCATCTGTTATCTATTCTTCCAATTTGACTCCTATATAGAAAAAAGCGAAGAGAGAGAGAGAGAGAGAGAGAGAGAGAGAGAGAGAGAGAGAGAGAGAGAGAGAGAGAGAGAGAGAGAGAGAGAGAGAGAGAGAGAGAGAAAGAAAGAGTGAGAGATCAATATAGAGAAAGAGAGAGATAGAGAGACAGATATGAAGGCTTACAGAAAGGGAAATTGACACATAGGTGGCGCGGAAAGGTGAAAAAAGTTTGACCTCAGAATACAGTCAAGAGAGAGAGAGAGAGAGAGAGAGAGAGAGAGAGAGAGAGAGAGAGAGAGAGAGAGAGAGAGAGAGAGAGAGAGAGAGAGAGAGAGAGAGAGAGAGAGAGAGAGAGAGTGAAGAAAAAAACACACACACACACGCACTACAGACACTCACGACACTGGTGCTCATCTGAACCATCGCCACAGTGGTCATCAAAGTCACACACCAACTCGCTTGGGACGCAGAAATGATTGTCACACTTGAAATGGGTCGCTGGACACTCGTACGTCTCTGAGGAGGAGGAGGAGGAGGAGGAGGAACAGGAAGAGGAAGAGAAAGAATAGAGAAAGCAAGAGGATAAGGGAAAGGATAAAATGTTAATCAGTAATAATAACAAAATAGTTATATAAACATCAATCAAAATATCAACAAAATAAATAGCCTAGAGAAGGTTATGTCAACTCACCACATTCTTCCTCATCCTCTCCCTCGGGACAATCAAGTCTGGTGTCACAGCGGCGGCCGAGGTCTATACAGGTGACTCCACATTGGTATTCATTGGGTAAACAGCCTACCCAGGATTGAGTTATATGAAAGGAAAAACGAATTATTAAAAGGTTAACTCAACTAAAAAGGAAAGAAGTACTATGTAGGTTAACTTGGAGGTGATGAATAAAGGAAGGAAGTAGTGGGTAATTGAAGAAAAATATAGGAGTAATAATTAACAGGTGTAATATATAATAGTTAGCCTGTAATGTGATATAATTGTATGGAGACAAGGAAAGGAAACACACACACACACACACACACACACACACACACACACACACACACACACACACTTCACTACCACGTTAAGCAATCACAACATACTCTGAATCCTGTATACAGTCTCCTTTCATGTCTCCTACAACCCACTCAGCACATACTAACCTACCTTCATCACTGTGCCATCTTAAGTCTATTCACCTAACACATTGACCTCCTTCTACGCGTGTAACTGATATATATAAAGACTCGTTTCCTCTTCCTCCTCCTCCTTCCTCCTCCTTCCTTCGTTTTCAGTGAGTATGTTTTTTTTGGGGGGAACTGCATGAGATAATGTATATGTTTACATCCTTGAATGTTACGAGTATCCAGCCGAGAAGAGGAGCACTTGACGACGTAAATATTTGAGTGTGTTCAGTCCCGAGGCAGTGGAGGTAAAATCTACGTGGGTTTTGCAAGGTTGTATATTGTTATGCAGAGAACTTGTAAGGTTTTTTTAAATGCAGATGTTATAATCCTGAAAAAGAGAGAGAGAGAGAGAGAGAGAGAGAGAGAGAGAGAGAGAGAGAGAGAGAGAGAGAGAGAGAGAGAGAGAGAGAGAGAGAGAGAGAGAGAGAGAGAGAGAGAGAGAGAGAGAGAGAGAGAGAGAGAGAGAGAGAAAGAAAAAAAAGAGACTAATACCACTAACTTTGCCTCTGTCAAATTTTCTTCCAATACTGGCTTATTCATTTTACTGGTTCTATTTTTAACATTTCGTACAATGAATGTGTGTCTGTCTGTCTGTCTGTCTGTCTGTCTGTCTGTATCTATGGTCCTCTCTCATGATGATGTCTGGATTCACGTGGTGTTTAAAAATAGCTGTAAAGAATAAAGGAAGGTCAGTGGAATATATTTTTGTATAATATTCATTTGAATCTGAAAAATTAACTACAAAAGGACTTAGTGTGGGATGAACAAATGAATCTCAATTATGCACTGGATACGTGAGCCTCTTTCTCGCAACAGTTATAGAAAAGAGAGAGAGAGAGAGAGAGAGAGAGAGAGAGAGAGAGAGAGAGAGAGAGAGAGAGAGAGAGAGAGAGAGAGAGAGAGAGAGAGAGAGAGAGAGAGAGAGAGAGAGAGAGAGAATTAACCTGAGGGAAATGTGCTAGTCTGTAAAGAAAATGAATTTATGAATGTTTGAATGTATTTGCACCAAACATAAACAAACTAACACACACACACACACACACACACACACACACACTGAAGGAAAAGTAAAATGAGGAGTAGGAGGAAGATAGGAATATACGACCAGCAGGGAACAAAGCGCTTGTCAGGTTTTAACAAGGTTACAAACTCAAACAGCTCACTCAATGGTCTTTACAGCTTATTACGGAGTTGCGGGAAGAGTACAAAAGAAGATGAATACTCCCCTCCATCCTCACCTCATCAATTACAGTTAACTTTAAAAAAAATATATATATACATCAGTGGGTACATCATTACGTTAATTCACCTCTTTGAAAATACTCGATTTGATGAGACGAGGAGGTGATGTTAAGCTTATTAACATATCTCTGTATGTTTTGTTTCTAAATTAAACAGACCTTGGGTGTGTGTGTGTGTGTGTGTGTGTGTGTGTGTGTGTGTGTGTGTGTGTGTGTGTGTGTGTGTGTGTGTGTGTGTGTGTGTGTGTGTGTGTGTGGAATCTGTTCTATTCTGGGAAATGACAGGCTGCGGGAGGGACGCGGTGCTGTCTGTGAAGGCGGAAACAAAAGTATGAAGGATTACGGAGGAGGAGGAGGAGGATAAGGAAGAGGAAGAGGAAGAGGAAGAGGAAGAGGAAGAGGAAGAGGAAGAGGAAGAGGAAGAGGAAGAGGAAGAGGAAGAGGAAGAAGAAGAAGAAGAAGAAGAAGAAGAAGAAGAAGAAGAAGAAGAAGAAGAAGATGAAGATAATACTACAATATCTTGCAAAAAATCCTTGAAAATGTTGACACTTCTGAATCTTATAAAAAGTGATACATAAAGGTTCTCAGACACCTATTACAGCTCTCTCTCCTTTCCTTCATCAGTGGAAAGTAGGACATTAAGACGTGTGGGAGGACATACACCACTAACACACACACACACACACACCCACACACACACACACACACACACACACACACACACACTCACCGCACTCCACCACCGCCTCGTCACCGCCTTCAGGACAGTCAGGTACACCGTTGCATCTAAGCCTGACGGAGACACAGACGTCGGGAGAACACTGGAACACATTCTGGGAGTCACTAGAATTACAGGGGATGAGGGACGTATCTTGCCCTGCCTCCTGCCCTGCCCCTAGCGTCTCTACAGCCCCTGCCACGCCTGTAGGGGAGAGAAGGAAGGATGTGTAAAGAACTCGTTTTAAAGTGTAGGAAGTGGGTTAAAAATGGGTTACAATGGAATTAAAATACAAGTGGAGTATACTTGCATGTGGAACGAGGTCACAGGGATGTTTGTTTGTGTGTTTGTTTGTGTCTCGTTATCCGGCCCTTTGTGGTGGTGTGGGAGGGGGGAGAAGGGAGGAAAGGGGGGTAGGAAATGGGGGGGGCCAGGCTGCAAGGTAGTCCTATGTAGTTTGTAAAATACATAAGTAATTCCAAGCTTTTCAAGAGGCTCGAGGATCACGAAGGTTTGGTTGTAATTCTTTTCAATACAACAGATTATCTTGTCGACTTTATGTGCTGACGAACTGATTACTATTTGAACTCTTGATTATTTGTACACTGTAATAATAGGAGTGAAAAGGTGAGCTTCAATGAAAATACTGACATTCTAACGAAAATTAGCATGATATGGTTGAGTTAACATTTAATCAGCCTTCTTGTTTGTTTGTGTCTGTCAGTCTGTCTGTGTACATATAATTTGCAAGTTAGAAAGGTTTAACCACAAAGAACATCTCATTCAGTCCACACACACACACACACTACCTTAATCTCACTTTAATCTTTCTAAAATCCCCACCTTGACGCTGCTCTGTGTTCACTCCTCCATGACCGAGACAAATGGCCAGAATCACACGCCTGAGAGTGTGACAATAATGACGTAATGCTTGAATGGAATGATTAATTAGTCTGCTAAGTAAGTACAAGTGTCACTATTAATTAAGTTACATTAAGAACAGGTAATACAATGGCAGCAGTAATATAGTAAAAACAATATATTCGTGCGTTAAGCTGATTACGTGTTGTTTCAAGCTCAAGAAAAGTTGCATATAAAAGGGGTCTTAATGAGGGAAATGTGACGAAAAAAAATATAACTAATTAGGTGAGACATCAAAAAAATGTAATCAATTATTTGTTCCTCTCACTTTAATGTTGCTCTTTCACCCTGATGCTACACCTTAATTAACCTTAATGCTACTCTTTCACCCTAACGTTCCTTCACCCTTACGTTGTTCTTTCACCCTAATGTTTTGTTTTCTACTTTCTCGCTGAGTCCAAAAGCTTTATTTTTTTTTAGGGTGATTATTTTTAGATCATAGTAAAAAGTCTGTTCTCTCTCTCTCTCTCTCTCTCTCTCTCTCTCTCTCTCTCTCTCTCTCTCTCTCTCTCTCTCTCTCTCTCTCGTGGAAAACCTCAAACCACCTCTTTACACAGGCTAGTTTAGATCGGACAGAAAAATATACCGAACCGAGTAAAATCTTCCCCAATTAAATCAAGCAAGAGAGAGAGGGAGAGAGGGGCAGCTGGAGAAGGCTTGAGGGGAGATGTTTTTGAGGGGAACGTGAATGTATGGCAGACTATTGAAGAAAAAGGAGGATGGCTTGAGGACGAGAGAGAATGAAAGGTAATCTATTGTTGTTATGGTTCTCGTGTTGGACAAGGACGAGGAGGAGGACGAGGAGGACGAGGAGGAAAAGAAGGAATAGAAAGAAGAGAAGTTTAATGGATATTGCATTATTCCTACCTGAACTTGGACATTGAGAGGGAGGAAGAGGAAGAGGAAGAGGAAAACGATGAGAAAGCAGAAGCGGATGTCGATATGTAAAAGAGGAGCAGAACGACAAAAAGGAAGAGGAATAAAAGGAGGAAGAAGAGGAGAATGGAGAGGAAGGGAAGGGAAGGAAGGGTCTCATTGTCTGTCTATTTTATCACTTGAACTTTAATGGAAAAACAATATTTTAAATCACATGGACGCACACACACACACACACACACACACACACACGTTATGGATCAGAATCAATGGATGGAGGAGGAGGAGGAGGAGGATAAGGAGGAGGAGGAGGACTTAATTGGATACCACTCTCGGAACATGACCTTCAATTAGTGTCCTTAATCACACTCACCATATTGAACAGTGAAGATGAGGCGGATGAGAAATGCATGTTGAGCACTGTCTTGCATCATCCTCATTGTCAATCCTTTCTCTCTTCTATCTTCGTGGTTTGAAAATGAGTCTAGGAGGCTGCACTGAGGCATCTCTGAACCATTTTGTGGGTTGTGAGAGAGAGAGAGAGAGAGAGAGAGAGAGAGAGAGAGAGAGAGAGAGAGAGAGAGAGAGAGAGAGAGAGAGAGAGAGAGAGTGATGGGGGGGTAATGTACCTTACAACTCTTTCAAAAGGTAATCACATTCTTGAAAATTATCATGTGATTTAGCTAGTCGTGATTGCAAATAATGTTCTTTTCGTCCTCTTTTCAGATTGGTTCACTTAATCATTTCTTTGGATCATTTTCTTTTGAGCGTCACTGAGAAGGACGAATGGGAGACGACACTAGAGGCGGCACACTACCAAGTCAACGACCTGCACGCATTTCTTTTCCTCTTTTTTTTGCAGCCTCCAATCGTTTCCTCAAGGGTATCTGATCCCTCTGTATCTCACTGCGTCCTAATACACACCACTTCACAGGTAAAGGAAAAGGTCACACACCCACGCACCTTATCAGATTGAGGCGACAGCTTATTATTAGATATACATAAATACACTTCCTTGTTTATTGGAATGGTCACCTTAGAACAAACGGAGTCATTATTTTTTGTTTCAAGCGAACGTTATCAAATTCGTATATAATAAATGTTATATATATTAGTAAATTATATTAGTTTTTTTCATGATTTTACGATTTTTTTTTCTAACTTAATGCAAGACCAAATTCCCTTTTGAATACTAAACAGGCTTAAGGCGAAGACAACGTGATTTAGATAACAAGTATAGCGATACGATTGATGTTTGTACGAGTATGTGAGGCAAGACTCTGGTATCTCGTTACTCAAAGCCTTCACACACAGCATCAAAGTTACAACAATATCGAACATGCACTTCCCGCCCACCCATGCCTCGCCACACACATCAAGGGCAGGCATGCTTATCTTTCAGCATCACTACACGGTGAAAATCTGCTCCTATCTCTTGTCTGGTCTGGAAATGTGTATGTATAAAATGAGTTGTAGTAGTAGTAGTAGTAGTAGTAGTAGTAGTAGTAGTTAGGTTAGGTTAGGTTAGGTTAGGTAGTAATTGTAAAAAATAAAATAAAAACACGATCGTAACCTTGACAAGCAAAATATATCAGTCAAGCTAGCATTTCAAGGTTACACAGAAAGCCACACTCACACCGTTACGTAAACAAATGATCAAATCACCTCCCAAGAGCACGCACTACCGCTCAGAACAGGCCTCAAGGGCGCCAGCAGAAGCAACGCAGATACACTCACGCACTCACTCATAAAGGAGGTTTTAATTCACTCTATTAATGTTTACAGAATATTAGGTTGTTTGTGTTGTTGATGATGATGATGATTACTGATATAACTACTACGAATAAAGAGGAGGAAAAGGAGAAGGAGAAAGAGAAGAAGGAGAATGAAGAGAAAATGGTGAAGAAGAAAGTCTCACAATGGTAGTCCAATCAAAACTTTTTCCTTATTTGTACACACACACACACACACACACACACACACACACACAACGGATTAAAATTTTTTTCCATCAACTTTCAGCAATATCTTCATTGACGACATATTTGAAAAGTACTAATATGCAAATCAATAAAAAAAAATAATAATAATACGTTAATAGAAAGAAGAAAAATGCCTCAAGGAAACATTCATTGATAATCTCACTTTTTTTTTTTTTTCCTCAAGAATATTAACACTCTTTCTCCTCTCGCCTCTTTCTGTCACATACCACACATTTTTACCACATTCCTACCACCCACTACACCACCATATATATCCTCACCCTCACACTGTCTGGTTCCAAAGCGCATCACACTCATTGACAAAACAAACACGAGTAACAGAGAGATTTAGTGAATGGATAAACATAGTGGATTGTGAAGCGAGGAGAGAGAGAGAGAGAGAGTGAGAGACGAGCACGTTGGATGGCGTGTGAGTAACCCTTGAGCGGCCCGACACACACATCCTGCCTCGCCCACCACCGCGGTACAACTGGCGTAACTTGAGTGTTCCTAGGTAGGTGTATTTTTAACCGGGTGACTCTAATATCATTACTATTTTTTTTATATATAATGACGGTGGATTGCAGTGTAGTAAGGGAGTGCATTGTGGTATAGTGACCAGCATCAGCCAGTAAAATTAAATAATGGTTATTTCATTATTGTTATTAGGCAAGCAAGGGTAAACTACAGTTTGATATTATAGCAATCAGGAAAATAAGTCCAGATTCGTGTTCAGCATGACCGATAACCTCATTGTACCAATTTTCATGAGATTCGGAGGTGTGGAAATTTTCATGAAATTTTGTAGGGTACACCCTTAGATTTTTTTACATAAATCATGTTTTTTTAAATAACTCGAAATGAATGAAGTTTACGTAAAAAACGTATAGAGTACAAAAGAAAGAGAAAGAGACGCCCGTTCTATTGAGATATAGATAACTGGAATTGGATTGTAATACTAGATGTAGGAGGGGAAAGAATTATGCATTAAATTCTTTCACAAAATTATACTTTTCTTCATAGGTATTAGAGTTATTGGAAATATTATGGCTGTATCAGATATACATTACCAAACTCCATAACTTTACTTCTATACATTATTCCAATAGAGCTAATATTTACGTAATGAAATGGGAAAAAACTTTTTCGATGTCAATTCTGGTGGAATTTACGGGCCACAAAATGGAAAATGGAAATATTATAGTAATGATAAAACTAATTCCAGATCCATGATCAGCATGTCCCAGAACCTCATTGTAGCAATTTTCATGAGATTCGGAGGTGTGGAAATTTTCATGAAATTTTGTAGGGTACACCCTTAGAATTTTTTACATAAATCATATATTTTCAAATAACTCGAAATGTATGGGGTTTACGTAAAAAACGTATGGAATACAAAAGAAAGAGCATGAGACGCCCGTTCTATTGAGCTATAGCGAAATGGAATTGAAATGTAATTATAGATTTAGGAGTGTATAGTATTATAAACTAATTTCTTTCACAATATTTTAATTTTCTTCATAAGTATTAGAGTTATTGGAAATATTTTGACAGTATTAGATAGACATTATCAAACTCCATTATTTTACTTCTATACATTTTTCCAATAGAGCTTATATTTACGTAATGAAATGGGAAAAAATGTTTTCGACCTCAATTCTGGTGGAATTTACGGGCCACAAAATGGAAAATCCAAATATTATAGTAATGACAAAACTTATTCCAGATTCGTAATCAGCATGTCTGAGAACCTCTTGATACCAATTTTCATGAGTTTTGTTGAAATATTAACAAAAGCTTAACCAACCTAACCTACCTAAAATACGCTGAAATCATGTTTTTTACAATAACTCGAAAAGAATGAAGTTTACGTCAAAAATGTATAGAATAGCCAAGAAAGAGTAAGAAACGTGCATTCTTTTGCACTAAGTGAAATGGCATTGGAATGTAAGTATAGATGTAGGAATGTAAAATGTACTTGTATTAACTTTCAATCGATTTATCAGTTTTAATTCACTAACAGTTCAAGATGAGGAAACCAAACAACCTTAATACGTTATATTGTGTAGATGTAGTGTAGGTCATTATATATTTTAGTCATAGGAGACCGTGGTGCATAACCTTCACGTTCGACAATTTCTGAAATGCACGATAGCGTTGCCGCGTCAGCTGTTACATCACAACAATAACAAAACAGCGTGATCCCCGCTGCTCCGCCTCAGTCCTCCGTCAACCATCAGTGTGAGTGTCTACCACTAACTTCACTCCACTCCCTTCACAATGGCACTCATCACGTTACAAGACGCCTCTAAGCCAATAGGTAAGTACTGAAGGTTGAGTTAATGCCGTGAAGTAATGTATAAAGGAGGTATAAAGGTGATTATTATGTTAAATTCCTATGTAACAGTAAGATAGATAAGCTTTGTACCCTCGCTTTGATAGGAGATGAGCTATGTTACGTAACACTACACTGACAGTTTATTTTTTTATCTATGCAGTGTTAGGTTGGGTTGTGTAATCAGTATTTACTATAAACAAGACACACACAAGGTCATGTTTTGATGCTGCAAGGAAAAGGTCAATAAATTCGGCTTTTTGACTAATATCACTTGGTTGACCTTTTTTTTGCAGTGTTTATTACTTTGGTTTTCTTGACTCACCATTCTTGGCTTTTATGTTTTTCAGTTTCTAAAATCGCGAACTTGTGGAATGCGTGAATATAATGTAAAGTTAACCAACCATGTCATGAAGAGAATACGTTTTTGTTCTCAGTCTGTGATACTAAACTCTTCACGAACCTTTCATTAATGCATAAATGTATTTGTATTTATTATTCAAACTTACATTACCCATTTTCAAGTCAGTTTATTTCTTTGTTCTGGCAAAGAGTTTACTTCAAGATCCATTTCCCTTCCTTGTTCCATCGTACCAAAGCTTTGAGTTGACTTATAATACCACAACACAACCTTCTTAAGTGGAAACAACATTCACTTAACACCAGTACATCACAACACTCCTATATTTCCAATTCCTTATTTTAAAAGAATATAGTCACGTAACACACTGTCCTAGGATGATTTAGCTCAATGCAGAGGTGACGTACACTATAATTTGTAAACATTTTCAGTGCAGTTGGTGGAGACAGACAATGCCCCGGGTGGCTGCCAGCTGGTTAACCCTTACCGCACCAACAAAGTGGACAAAATGGACCTAGTGGCCATGGCGTCAGAGATACAACAGGTAAAGGACCACCAAACAGTGTTGTGGGAAAACCATGTACTACCAAGACAATGGATGAAATGTTATATGTTGTTATTTTCACATTTTGAACGTTCATGGCAGTCAAAATTTATACTAACAACCTTTAGTACCTTTTAATACATAGACTCAGGTTGTCAGTGGGAATTCATCTCCATCACACTAACCTACATGCAATAAATAAAATAATAATAGTACCAAACACATTCTCCTTACCTAGGCGGACTCCTTTGTGCACGCCAATGTCAGCAACAAGCTTCAGGTGATTGCCGAGCAGGTCCGGTTCCTCCAGGAGCAGGCGAGGAAGGTGTTGAAGGAGGCTAAGGACAATGCTGACCTTCATCACATCGCATGCAACCTGGTCAAGAAACCTGGCAACCTCTACCACCTGTACCGACGGCCTTCAGGTCAACGCTACTTCTCCCTTCTCAGTCCAAAGGTTGGTTTGCATCGGGGAAAGTCTTGGCTGCTGTCTGAAGAAAAAGTATTAGTTTATTAAGGGATATGATGTGTCAAAAGCCATAAAAACAGTATGTAATTTCATTTATTTTTTATATATATATATCAGTGAAACAGATTCACCTTTTCTTTGGATTAGAATACACTAAAACCTCTATAATTTGACCTAATTTGGGGGAGATCTGGGTCGAATTACCCGAAATATCCAATTAGTACCTCTCTAGCCCCTCCACATATCAGTGCCATCAGTGTATTGGGCCGACGCATCCACACATGTCTGGTGCAGTGCCATGTTTTGACTCTGAGTAACTAACACTGAACTGATGTGTGTGAATGAGCCTTAAGAACTCTCTAAAACACCCTCTACACAATAAGAACTCCCTAAAGCGTGCCAAAACAGCACAGATTGTAGTATACTTGTACTCACCAATACATGGCTGATACGGAGGTCTTGAAATGTAGTACGTACTATAAATGTGCTGAACCAAATTGTCCCAACGCAAAGCCATACAACCCATGAGGCCCAGTCTGCCTCCCTCTTGCCTTACTAGTGGTTGCAGTGTTTACTCTCGGATCATTTACTTACTTTACGTTGATATTCCACCCTTACCGTGGCTACCACACCATCACGTCAGTCAGGGTTAAAACGTAAGCATGACATTAAAAAGCAGAGTAACCCTGTACAGGAAATGCTACTTCTTCATTACTTATTTTATTTAATCCCGTCTTTCCCGCAGGAATGGGGCACCTCCAGCCCACACGAGTACCTGGGAACATACCGATTGGAAGCCGACCGGTCCTGGACACCTGCAGAGAAGCTGGATGAGAAGTCCAATGATATGCTTATGATCAACAAAATATTAACTTGCTCCAACAGTTTATCCATAACCATGGATGACAAACAGTGAGGTGCACTCAGTACCTGGCTGAGTGTGTGAGCCGTGCTGGGTGTTGGTGGTTGTGTGTTGGGCTGCACCTTGGTGGGTGGAAGGAATCACCTCAACCAAAGGACTCTCAGGTCTCCAACTTTGACATTAAATAATGCCTCCACCTTAACTTAATTTAACAACACTTGTTTGTGTGTTTACTTCTCCATCTGTTATTATATTTATTGTCCGTATTTATTTGTCAATGTGGTTGGTTGGTTGTGTATCGTGTCCCCATCTTGGGGACTCACGGGCCATCTAGAACCTGACAATGTTGTGCGTTGATTTATTTGTGAATGTGTTAATTTGATACACAGAAAAATGACAGAAAATGTAACATGCTCATTGGAGAAACCTTTATTGGAAAAGTCATCTTGGCAATCTGGTGGTGAGCATCAATGAAATTGATGTTCAGCAGACTGGTTGAGCATTGTTCCCAGCCAGTCAATGAATGCTGCAATTCCTCTATTACAAAGAATAGAAGTAAAGACTCTTACCATACTGTGTATAACACAATAAATATACTGCCTATCATATTTTATGATATACCTCCCACATACAGTCATAAAGTAATTGTGAAACCTTGTACTTCATCGGTACAAACTCTTAGCAGTGTGCATAATTAATACAGTATAAATAAATATTATGTAATCATTTACCTTGTGATGTGTGTCAGAGATAGGGAAAGTCATTTCCATCCTGTCCAACACGTAATGTAAGGTGCGCCAGACCTTGGCGTGAAAACTTACAAGGACATGAAGGAGCTTTGGTAATCTAAGTCACCTTAATGCACAATGACCGTGCCCTTTATTGAGGCTAAACATAAACCATGTAAACACTTGCTGCAGTAACAACTCAATTAAGAACTGCAGGTGGAGGGGAAGGTTGTGGCAGTTCATGTTACAATTCACAGTGGTAAGGTGCTCCTATTCCCCTGTAGTTTGTTACCTGTTGCACTTGGACATGAAAAGGACATTTAACTACAAATTGGTGAGTTCATTCAATGATAGTGATGCTAAATACTTCCCAAACTATCCCTTTTACTGTTAGTTAAATTTACCAGGAGATTTAAAGAAATGGTGAAATAAAAGTTATACCTTACTGAACAGTCTACAGAGTAAATCACAGAAGAAATTGTAACAACCAGTACCCCACCTTCACCATTCCTACTTTGGTGTACAACTTCTCTACTGTTACCATTGGGAGGAGGGGGGACGTTATGCTGTGTGTTGGTGTGTGGCAAGTAAGGTGAGGGAGACATGAGGTGCTGCTCCCAACACTCACACTATTACAATCACGAAGGGACGTCTCTTTCCAAAAGACATGAGTTTATGGGAGTCTCTCCTACAGTCATAATTACATTGCACTATCACGATGTTTAACATAATCAAGTTCATAAATAAATAAGTAAATCAACTGTCTCCCAAGGTGACAGCTGTTCAGCTGCTGATCTGTATGCCAGGCCGGTGCACTGCATTATGACTGTCTGGGCAGAGATGTGGATACTAAACCACTTCAAACTAATAACCTGAACTTCATGGAATTTGTTTGGCAGTGTTCACTTCCATCATATTCTCAATGAACTGAGCCGTTTAACATTACAATATATTGTAAATCAGTGAGCTGCCATAATGGCTGACCCAAAGAAACATGACATGTGACTTTCTAAAGAGTGATAATTGTGAAATGTTGAATTCTCCCAAAAATAATAAAGAGATTAACTAGAACCCAACAAGCATGAGGCTGTTTACAAGCCAGTCCCTCCTCCTCCTTACTCCAGTGTGGTGGAAAGGCAACTTGAAAACACCTGGTGCTCAGAGGCCACCCAGCTTTTGGTGCACCGTCTCCACAAGTTCCTCCCTCTTGACGGTGACCTCCTCCCTGGTGGTGGTGTTCCGAACCTTCACCACACCTGCCTCCACCTCAGACTCCCCAATCAGCACCACCAGCGGGATCTTGTTGTCCTCAGCATACTGTGGGGCAGGAATTAGGTTGGTTCATGTTTATTACCATCATTCATTATAACCATATTTCCTTTACAAAGTGTGGATGCATCTAGACTTAAAGAAATTAAACAATGGAATACGAACAAAGAATTTAGAGAATGTAACAAATATATCAAACAAACGTATCACTGGGAAAAAAATTCTACTACTCCCAAGAGTAGTAATAACAGGTGTGTTAATTAATGTCTCACCTGCAGCTGGTTCAGGATCTTTGCATTGTTCTTGTAGCTTCCCTCTGCCTTGATGCCAGCCCCGTGCAGCAGCCCCACCAGCTTCAGTCTCTCCTGCACCATTCCCTTACAGGCTGTGGCCACAAACACCTCAGTCTGGGTTGCCCTCAGCTGACAAACAAGAACATTATAAGATATTGATTTTGAACGTCTCTTTCTCTCCCATTTTTTAGATAGTTATTTTATTTCTAATGCAGATTTTCTACCAATCACTCTATCTATAGTCTGAAGCCTCGTTCTCTCCTGGAAACATTTAATAATACCCGAGGAAATACAGTAATGCTATTTAACAATTTTGAAGATCAGCCTTTATAATAAGCACAACTTTTCAGGCAGTAGATGCATGTACTCCTTCTTACAAGTGGCCTTCCTCTCCTCCTGTGACCCTCCGTTGTCTGGTATGAATAACAAGCACTAAGGATTACAACAGAAGGGATGCCACTCCTCACCTTGCCACTCTCTGCACGTTTCTTTTGTTCATGAATGGTGAAGAGCCTTTCAATGCCAAAGCTCACCCCCACGCAGGGCACAGTCTTCTTCTTGGGGTCAAACATACCCACCAACCCATCATACCGCCCACCCCCCGCCACACTCCCCACAGGACCCTCCCCCCCAAGGGTCTGCCCCGCCAACAGCACCGCCTCGTAAATGACACCGGTGTAGTAATCAAGTCCTCTGGCAAGACCCATGTCAAACACCAGGTGATCAGCACAACCCAGGCATTTGCAGTACTGGAAGAGTAGCATCAGGTCTGCAAAGCCAGCCTGAGGGAGCGAGAGACAAGGTTGTGGTTAGGTTACTATCACTAAGTTGTTGTTAAGTTGTTTTATTGTTCCTTGAGTGTGTGGTGATTGTGTTGTTGTTGTTGTGTACAGTTTGCAATGCTCATTAAATAGTTTCAGTCATGTTTCAGTGGTTTATGGTAATTATTAAAAAACCAGTGTACGAAAAAATGTCAAAGTGTAATGTAAAAAGGGAATAATGAGATACAAGTACTACAACCTCACCTCCCGTTAACTTACCTGGGCTGAGGGAGAGTTCTTCAGGAGTTCATCATTGGCTAGTCTCTCAATGAGCTCTTCTTTGCCCGATAACTTGACGTAGTTCCCGATTTTGTCCGCCACCTCCTCGTCAAGTCCCTTCTCATCCACCATCTCCTTCCTCACGTCCTCCCATGGTGACTTGTCCAGCTTGTCTACGGCAGAACAGATGGGACGGAACTTTTCACTGGGGACGCCACAGGAACCAAACACACCGTCGAGGATCTTTCTGTGGTTAATCTGAAGGAGAAATAAATGCCTCAAGCAGCTGCAAAAAAAATGTGGCATCATATATTATAGTTTTTCGCTATATAGTAGTCTCCCTTGCTCCTCCTCTCTCTGTTACCTTTATAGTGAAGTCTCCCAGGTCCAGCTTGGAGAGTACTTGGTCCACCAGCTGCACACACTCTGCATCAGGAATCATGGCATCATACAGCCCGGCAATGTCAAAGTCACACTGGTAGAATTCCCGGTAGCGACCTGTGGTGTGGATCCTTGAATAAGCTGATGCTCTTGTAGTGACAACACACATACAACACACCTACATACCAGGTGCACACACTCCCAGAGCCTATAATTACCTCCCTCGAGACCTCGGCTGAGGTCGAGATTAACTTGACCTCACCTCACCTGACCACCAGGTCCGCGACGCCCAATATAAGCTACCCACACACACACACAGTCAGTCAGTCAACCACCAGTCTACCACCACACACAGTCCAGGCAACACCATCCAGCATAGTGTCTGGGAGCCCCACGTCGGGGCTCCCCAGACAACACACACGCTCACCTTCCCTGGGCTCTGTCTACTTGTGTACAACCAACGCTGCAGCAATAAACCAACTAAGACACATTCGTCTGTTGTCAAACCTTTGTGTGTACGTAACCCCCAAACCTCTACATTGGTGACCCCCGGAGTGACACACATTGGAATGACAGACGATCCGCCGCCCACGCCCACGCTGCCTCACGTCCCAACATGACGCGCCACCACACCCGCCGCCTCACGTGCCTGCCGCGGCCTCCTGAAGCCTGTCGCTGCCTCTGCCCCTGCCGCTGCTCAACCTGCCGCAGCCTCGCAGCTCCTGCCGCTGATCCAAGGTGCTGCACCTACTGCCGCCCCCACCCCCAGCCTGCCGCTGATCCAAGGTGCTGCACCTACTGCCGCCCACGCAACCGCAGCACCGCAGCCTTGCAGCCGCCCCCACCCCCAGCCTGCCACTGATCCAAGGTGCTGCACCTACTGCCGCCCACGCAACCGCAGCACCACAGCCTTGCAGCCTTGCACCCTCCCGCCTCGCACCCTCCGCAGCTTTGCAGCCACGCAGTCGACACTTCATGCCGCCAGGATCACTCCAAGCCGCCTCTCTCCCTCACCAAAACAATAATTGTATATAATGTTTTCTCTATGTACTATGTAATATTTTTTCTTTGTGGGGGAAGGGGGGTGATATAGTGACAACAACCTCTACACTCTCTTGTCATCCAAACTCGTTCTAATATATCATAGCAATCTTAAAAGTGGTTAGCTGATGCCTTTATTAATTCTTGTCACCTATTCAACACTACAAGTTTTATTGATAACCCGCAGACGGTAAAAATCATTCCCTTATTGTCCTGATCGCCTTCTACCCCTACCCTTCTACCCCTCCGTGCCCGCCCCGCCCTGCCCCTTACCTCTGGTCACGGCTGGGTTGTCCCTGCGGTAGACGCGCGCCACATGGTAACGCTTGATGTTGGCAATTTTGTTCATGGCAACGTAACGAGCAAACGGCACTGTGAGGTCATACCGCATGGACAGGATCTCACCGCCCTGGTCCTCAAGGTCATATATAAGCTTGGAGTCCTCACCATACTTCCCTGTCAACACTTCCTGCAGACACAAAACAAAAACTATACTTTATTTAAACATACTGAGAATGATTTCCAATATATAATCCCTATTTGTTTTGTTAGGTTTGCTGTAACTATTAATTCATAAATGCTTCAGTCTATTTCTATAAGGTTAATGTTATAGGATTTTTTATCAGTTGTTTTCAGGATCAGTGCAAGTATAGGTTATTGAACAAACCTTCAACTCGAACACTGGCGTCTCAATCTCCACTGCCCCGTGCATGTGGAAGACTGAGTAGATCACATTGAACACCTGAAATAGACACGACGTACATCAATATAAAGCAAATGGAAAAAGAGAATGTTAGATTTACACTTGATAAATAAGAGTACACAGCGTGAGACTACAGTATAAGGATTGTGAGAGAGCTGGTCGTCTCTCACTAATCTAAATAATTAAAACTTTCGCTGCCAAATCTCACAGGAATAAAACACAATTTATAACCAAAATACATGATTAAAATAATATAAAATCTATACATCTATACACTCTCCATTAACCGCCACACACCAACGGAACAGCCGCCTCAACCCACCTCTCGCCTGTTAGCCATCTCCATAGGTCCGTAGTCCCTCGTACCTTTGGGGGTCTTGAGGGTAAACTTGCCCGACTTCCCCTTAGAGTGACCGCCACCCTTATCATTCTTTAGGGGGGGAAGAGAGAGAATTATTATGTATAGCAATGTGACGGGAACCATTTTCATTACATCGTCCTAACACTAATTCAAAAGACAAGATAATAGATAATGTAATGTATAATAATGTGATGCAAATGAGATGTAATTTTAATATGGATGAAAATTTGCTTGTTTGCATGTGAATTTTAGTACCATAATAAATACCTGCTAACATTCTTTTTCTGTGGTAGTATGTAAATGAATTCTTGAAGCTAGTTGGGTAATCAAGTGCATTTCTTAAGTATATACACAATTGAAGCAGAATCATCATGAGAAACTGTAATATATCCAGTAATTATGTTTATCTACAAAGTTGTTATCTTGATAGAGGTTTCCCTAGCACTCAATCCTTATTTTTTCAGATAGATAATTCCCTTTCAATTTTTTTACATTAATCTCCTTAATAGTATAATCATTTTTTTTCATTGGGTGGTTTGAATGAGTCACTGAATTATAAACTGAATATCATCATTAGTGTGTCTTTCTCTACTACCATAATCCTGCCAAGATCCCACCTGATAAGAAGTTAAGACCAGGCAATACTAGGAGTTGCTCAATATTAGTTACACCTTCACATAGTATTACTCATTGAAAGTGTTAAAGTTGTCCCATCACTCATTCACTATCAATGGACATATATATATAATTAAATAGTTATCATTATTCCAGGTGTATTGTAACTCACCTGCGGAGTTTTCTTAGTTGGACTTGCACTCACTTTCATGTTTTTATTTACAAGGTCAGACAGTTGGTTGTCCATCTGTGAGGAGAGAAGATATCAAATGTCACGTCAATGGTGGAAACTTGAGTTATCTAATATTCCTATCCTGTTTCTTTCCCTCTCGGTTATCAAAGACTTGTATCTGATTATGGATATTCCTTATGATAGGAAAAACATTGGTTATTACTGTAGTATGTTAGCATGAAAATCTATGTGTAGTGTCGGTACTTATAATAGCAAGAACATACGACTATTTCTTCAGCATCAAGTGTTTGAAATCATCCCTTATATGCACGACTAATACACACACACACACATATCAATTTCCTTTATCAAAACACATGCAGAACTAATTAACACACACTAGTAAAAATGAAAATCAATATATAATGCTAATAAACCACTAATTTGTTTAACATCGTCATACTTGGACTACATATTATTAACAGCCATTATTAATCAAAAACATAGTGCATATAATACAATATAATACAACGTGCTTCCAAATGCACCAACGCAAGGGTGAGGAGGAAAGCAAAGCAACATCTGTCAACGCTTATCAGTGATGCAAGGTCGTTTGATATCAGTGATAACCCAGTAGTGTAAGGAAGACACTGATTAATTAACCAACATTAAATATTCTACTAAGGGAATAAATAATGATAAATTGGCTTTCAATATTCTTGCACACTCGAAGAATTCTGGCGCTTATTTTTTTTCCGCATTAACTCATTTGATCACAGAATTAACAAATGAGTAAATGTGAAATTCTAGAATTACTATATACACAAAGGAGCCATAATATGAATTAAGAAACAAATAATAATAATAATAATAATAATAACACAAGCAGGCACAGGAAAAAATTAAAAAGAAAAGAAAATAGGAAAACATCCATCCATCCTGCAGTTCTCGTGTCATTCTATTTAAGATGCTTTTCAGGAAATAATTATTCAAGATATTCATGAAAACAGCAGCCAATAGATATAACAATGGCAGTGACTCGGTCCCTCCCTGGCACAGTTCTGTTCTACACAAACTTCACAAAATTACATAAAATTTGTGCAGTCTGATACATTCCATCCATGAAATTTGTCCCGTGATTGTGGCCAAAATTATGTCCTAAAATAACTCCTAAAAGTAACTTAATTTAGGTAAGTTTAGGACACTTTTCTGGAACCACAATCATCAGTCAGAAATCAGATAATGTAACATGATATTAACAAACATCATCTTCACTATTTGACTACAACTAAAAGTTAGAATAACAAAGAGGCATCACAAGGCATTCCAAGGAGGAGGCAGAGCTTGGGCCTACCTTACATGCCAGACCTCTTGTGCCAGGGAGAACCGAGGGCCGGGTGCCACACGCAGTGAGATGGGAGTCTTTTCCGGCCAGTGCCACCGCTCGGCCAACACATGCTAGGCACCTCCTCGTAGGGCCAAGGAGTGCCATGCCGTGTTCCCCTCGGCCCGCTGTGTTATCCTAACTGTCCACCTTTAGCTACAGTGCCATGCCCTGACTGTGTCTTTTTTTTGAGGGAGGAGAGTGCTGAATGCTTTGCTTACACTGCAACTCATAACTGTGAAGAGAAAGGAAACACTGTAGTCAGAATCTGAATGACTGCAACAACGTGCTTCAAGTGGAGTCTGATGCTGATGGAGTCTACCATGAAATGAAGATGGAAAAAGAGAAGTCCCCAAGCCTTCTGATGAAACTCAAGAAAAGTTCTCCCACCTTGAGTAGGTCTCAAAAACACCTCAAACAAGGCATTTTTAAGCAACATAACACCCACAACGAGCATACACAGCAGCAGCAGCAGCAGCAGCAGACAAAACAGTTATGTGTGAAGAGCATCATGACTCCACAATTCCCCTGAAGGCATGCCATTGGTCCCTACACACCACAGTAACACCCAAGAACTGCAGGATGGTGTTGGGATAGAGTGGTGCGGTGAACACATAGTTGTGCGCACCTTGCTGCCGTCTGTGTGAGGGGGAAAGGCCTGCCTCTCACCGCACGAGAAAGATGCCATGTGACCTGCCCACCTCCGCAGGTTGGACAAGGTAGTGGGAAGGTTTTGGGGGACACAACCCGAGGCCAGTACAGCCCTGTCAGCCTGGGTGGGATGGTGTCCCCCTACATAACTGTACTGTGAGAGGTGGGTGTCCAGCAGCTCAAGAGGCGCCTCCTGTCATTAAATGGACACCCACCAATTATTTGAACCTTACAACATAAAATGTATACTTACAAAAAAAAAAAATAATTAATTGCTGCCAATGTAGTTTTATAAGTATTTTCATCAATATACAGTATATGGGTATAAGAAAATAAATATAAACTCCTCTTGTGTCCATAAGGCCAATCATAAAATATATTTCAGTTTAAAATTCTCTTACCAAATTAAGAGAATATTTAACTCCTTAAACTGACATCATAGAATATAAATATTTAAGTAAGTACTCTTATACATTATTAGTGTGAAACAATACACACACACACACACACACACACCACCACACACACACACACACACACACACAATACAACCTACCTCCAATAACATTCCTAAATATCTAGGCCATGACAATAATCCAAAATATATCATGAATATATAAATGTGCAAGTCTTTCTTGATCTAATTATTACACTGAAGACATACACACTCCTTACCTACCTATTAAATGTACACTCAACCTTCCATGTGCTACAAAACACATAGTACATCTGGAAAATCTGGATGAAACAATTCTACCCTCCCCCCCATCCCAGCACCCTTCCCTACCACACCTCGCATCCACCACACAAGAAAATGAGAAGTGAGGGGAAGAGAAGTGAGGTAAAGGGCGCAGAAGTGAGGGGAAATGAAGTGAAGGGAATAGAAGTGAGGTGAAGTGAAGCCCACACCAGCTGAGAGCCGCACCGTATGATGCAATGCTCCACTTCCACGCCGCCGCCCATATTGTGGGAACATTATACACTATGCACAACCCAATACATCATTATAACATCACCACACACGCTGCAAAGATAGTAGTGATTAGTTAGGTAGATTAAATAGGTTGTAGAGGGTGTTAATACATACTTTTTCCATTATATATGAGAGCACGTTGGGTTTGTTTACCTCTGCACCTCACGCTGCTCCCTGAATGGTGCAGGATGGAGGCGCGGCTCACTACGGCAACGGTGAACCATTACCTGCTCACCCATCTTACTCCTAATCTGCCACGTAAACATACACTCCATAAACCCATGTGTAAATGTATTGATCATGAATGGAAATTGAATATGATGTAACTTGTGTATGTATATGTCATATCATAGACAAGGCTGTTGAGTGTTTTGGTGATGACATGCACCAAACCAACTCACAGATATCACCATCACAACAGAGGACATAGCAAGGGCCACACAGGAATTACAACCAAACTCAGCAGCTGGTCCAGGTGGAATGTCAGCCATCCTACTCCTCAAGTGCACTAAATCATTGTGTTGTGTTGTGGCGATGCTTCATGAACACAGCTCAAAAAAGCTACCGTGTGCCAAATATCTAAAGCTCTCACTTCTCACCTAATCAG
This sequence comes from Metacarcinus magister, assembly GCA_029783475.1. Lineage (NCBI taxonomy): Eukaryota > Metazoa > Arthropoda > Malacostraca > Decapoda > Cancridae > Metacarcinus > Metacarcinus magister. Next base: position 1,682,826 of record JAPQNM010000023.1, read on the forward strand.
AAGTATTACTGGCTGCTCAGAACGGGAATTCAAGTCATGTGTCGACAAATTCCTGTTGACGGTGCCACACGAACCCCCAGTACTGTGCTATACCTACTGTCAAATACTGGACCTCTAACACCATACTGAATCAGGTGGACCGCAGGGATTGGGGACGCCAGGATCGGGAGCACCGCTAGACCATGGCTGTGCGGCAGTCCTCAACACAATACCAAGAATACAAGAATATCAAGAATGTGTATATGCTTTCTGTAATGGTCACTATGAATGCGATTATTCTATTTTTGTTTGGTGTAGGTAGGATAAAGGTCCTTGTGACGTGGTGTGTTTCATGTTATTTTGAAAAGTGGTGTTATTAACGAAAGCAAAGCATCTGTTGTGATATACAGTATTAGATCAAGGTAAGGTATGTATACTTTTGTTATTGTACTCAAGTTTCCTTTGTGCGTGCATTACAACCCTCCGCTGTACTAAGGTTATAATAGGATCCCCCTAAAATACATATCTTTCTTTCGTTTCACTTCTCATGGATAACTATAATAATATTTCATTTCTCTTTTAGCGGATAACTATAATAACCTTTCATTTCTCCTTCAATGAATAACAATAATAATCTTTCTTTTTCCATTTTTTTATGCAATCTTTACTTCACCGCAGTCAATATACAAGCTATAGAAAAAACTACGTCCAGTTTCCTTCTTTAAACCGTGCCTCAAGAATAAACAGATTATTCGATTGTTTTACAGTATCATTTAGCCTACATGCATTTATTCAAGGTAATAATTCTTACATTAATTGAAACTTAAAGCAAAAAACAAAGCAAAATTCGAGTCTCGGTAAACTAGAAATTAATCTCAACTAATTATGTGAGAAAGTAATAAAAATTTTCGCAATCTAGAAATATTAAGTATATAAATAGTACAGAAACAAATAAGGGAATGAATAGAAATGTATCTAGAAAGACAGATGAATGATGGAACAAAAAGGCTGACAAACTGTTTTACAAGAAATGATAAACACACACACACACACACACACACACACACACACAAGAACAAGAACACAAGAAATTAAGGAAGCTACAAAAGGCCCTGAGGCCTGCACTAGGTAGTTCCTGTTTAACTTAACCCCCCTATTACCTACACCCACCTCTCATCCCTATCCATGAAGTCGTCTAGTCTTCTCTTAAAACTCCCTATTGTCTGTGCACTAACTACCCACACAAACATTTCCGGTATTTCAATATATTGATAGCTATAACTCGATTGAAAAGGCAAAATGAATTGCAAGTAAAGCGTGAATCAGTGCTCTCTCTCTCTCTCTCTCTCCGAAATTAATTCACCGTAAAACCTTATGTATGTATTCATGTATGTATATAATTCAATGGACATGAATCATAAGAATTAGTGTGTGTGTGTGTGTGTGTGTGTGTGTGTGTGTGTGTGTGTGTGTGTGTGTGTGTGTGTGTGTGTGTGTGTGTGTGCACCTGTCATAAGCGTGGGAGGTGCTCATGTGTTACTTCGCGTCATGGTTGAGGTTCCAGTCTCCCTTCCCTCCCTCCCTACCTCCCCTTCCCCCCTTTCGTCACCCTCACCCTCACCCTCACACTCCCTCCCTCCCTCCCTCAGCCTCCCGGGAAAACGGTCACGTGGCGCCCTAATGAGTGTGACAGTAACGTATGGGGAAAAGAGAAAAAACTGTTTCCATTATTATTACTACTACTACTACTACTACTACTACTACTACTACTACTACTACTACTACTACTACTACTACTACAATTACTACTACTACTACAATTACTACTACTACTACTGTTACTACTACTACTACTACTACTACTACACTATAAAAAACTGTAATAGGAAACTAATAATAATAATAATGATAACAATAATGATAATAGTAATAATAATAATAACAATAACACTCATAATAACATGTCCTGTAATACCCAGAGTGCGGTCATTACCACAAAATGTAATACTTGGATGATCATAAAATTTTGTCACTAATAGAGTCAATCGCTTGTGCATGCAACGTTTATTTTTTTATATCTATCAATGCAATCCTTTTTTTCCCATATGGCTCGTTATATACATCAATTTAACCTTTTTTTTACCCGTATATTTGTAGTCGTATATATATATTTTATTTTTTCCAGTGTGATTTGAATTTCCATATATTTTATTTATTTTTATTTATTTTTTATTATATATATTAATTTCATTTTTTTTTTCTTCCTGTATGTTTAGTTATATACATGAATTTATGTTTTCCTCGTATGTCTTGAGTTATATACACACATAGGAAAGGAGTACAAAGGAAGAACAGACAGCAACAGTGCAGGATTTTAAATATTTACTTCATTTTACCTATTACTATATTAACTTATCTATTTTCTTAGTTATCTTCTTGCCTTTGTCATGTATCCTTCGTATGTATAAATGAATAACAAAAAAATAGGAGAAGGTAAGTATATGGTATAGTGTGAATTACCTTTCCTTCATTCTAATTAAGGTAGGAAGTCAGATCCTTACCTGAGGGGCAGCTGACACTCCTACACCACCTCACCTGTCCATCCATCCATCCATCCATCACTCTACAGCCGATCAGCACCTGGAGGAGGTAACCATGGCAACCTAACGACCCTACACACGTCTCCTACAGGATTAGAAGTGAACAACCCGCTCTAGGATCAAAGTTTAATCTCCACCTGGCATATACTTTCCTCTTCCTTCTCCTTCACCCTTACATCTGCCCCTTCCTTCCCCTTCACCCTTATATCTGCCCCTTCCTTCCCCTTCACCCTTACATCTGCCCTTCCTTCCCTTCAACGCCATTATTGA
>JAPQNM010000023.1:1688174-1690674 GCA_029783475.1 Metacarcinus magister
AAAAAGAAACATTTGATTATTAATCTTTTCATAATTTTTTTTTCGAGTCGGATTGAAATACAAAATAATAATAAAAAAAAAGCTTCGTTGTGGCTTAGCTTTTTAATGCACTTGTTAAATTCTGTTTTTTTTCCGGTATTGTTCACTTTTTTACGGGTACACACACATTTTTTTCTGTTAATCTGTTTATCGGAGAAAACAGATTCCCTTGCTTTGTCCCACTGATAGAGTGACCCGTTAGTACAAAAAAACAATAATAATAACAGTAGAAGTAGTAATAATAGTAATAGTAATAGTAGTAGTACAAACAATATCACCGCATTTCAATTCTTATATTTTTGAAAGATAAAATAGTTCGGTAATTGAACAAAGGAAACTAAATTGTGGTCTGTGTGCGTAATGGATACAACTTGAAGACAATGCAGTGTGTGTGTGTGTGTGTGTGTGTGTACAACCATACCCCATTTTCTCATTCATCATAGTAAGATTTTTTTTCCTCCTGTCTTTACGGAAAACGTCATGTGCACACCTTCACTTCCCTCCCTTGTTTCCCTCCTTACCTCCACCACCCTAGGGAGAGAGAGAGAAGGGGGGGGAGGGAAGGGTGATGTCACGGCACATTACCCATCGTCCATTACCCATTCATAGCGGTGAGGGGGAGGATGGGGGGGCGGTGAGGCGAGAAATATGAATGGTAATGAGAAAGAGAAAGAGAGAGAGAGAGAGAGGGAGAGTAACATAGCAATACAAAACATGAACGCTATAGATGAAAGAAAGTATAATGATAATAGTAAAGAATCAATGCATTATGAATATCTACTTGGAATCTATTTATATGAGACTTGATTGCATAAGGGTGGAGGTATAAATGCATTCTGAATTCCTTACAACTGCGGTGGTGGTAAGGATACAGCGTGTGTGTGTGTGTGTGATGTAGTATTTTGTATTCACTCTAGTTTCAGTTTCACGCAGCGGGACTTAACGTTTACACACACACAAGGAATTAAATCAACTTGTGTGTATTGATGTTTTTGTGAATTCATGAGTAATTTTAACGTTTTGTGATAGTAAGTCTTTAGCTAAATAGATGCATAGATAAATAGATCGTTAGATAGATAGAGAGAATATTATAATACATATTTACTTAAACAAAATATATATAAAGAGCATTTTTGCAATAACTACGAACAGAAGAAAATTAATATACAGTAAAAAATAGAAAACAAAAATAAATAGATGAATAAGTAAACGAATAATTGAAAAAAAAAACTACAAAAAAATATATAAGTACATAAAATTACCACAAAATATCCAACACACACACACAAAAAAAAAGAACATCAACAGAATAATTATTTACCTGTGCTAAGAAACTGTATTTTTCCCCACACCCGATCACACCTGAAAATTTACACACATCAAAATACAAAGTCAAAATCTATATATCCTTGGGCTTTACCTGTACTTACCTGTGTGTATCTCTAAGTGATCCCCACCAAAGGCTCTGTGGCGGTAAATTTGATCAGAATCCATTTGTTGGGTGAAAAGAGGAAGAAAAATGATAGCATGTGTGTAGTAGTAGTGGTAGTGGTGGTGGTGGTGGTGGTGGTGGTGGTGGTGGTGGTGGTGGTGGTGGTGGTGGTGGTGGTGGTGGTGGTGGTGGTGGTGGTGGTGGTGGTGGTGAGGCTTGCTTTTCATAATCACTTCTAATACTGACGTTGACTCCTGACTATTTGCCTTTTTAATTGCGTCCCCCCCCTTCTCTCCACCATCCCCTCCCTCCCCCCCTTCCACCTCCTCATCCCTCATACTCTCCCTCCACATAATAATCATCTTCAATCCCCGTTACTCCACCTCCCTCCATCCCTCTATTTATATTATTTCCACTTGTTATATTAATCTTATTCCATCTATATTCCTCTCTCTTATCTCTTTCTCTCTCTCTTATTCGTACCTGTAATTATTTCTTCTACAGGTAAGCTCTCACCTGTATCCCTTTCACCCTCTCTATCCTCCCCACTCACATTGCAAGCTATCATACATTCCCCCTCTCCATTCCCTCTCACTCACCCTCCTTCACACTTCTGTCACGTCTAACTTTTATATACTCCCACTCACTTCCCACTCCACGTATAGTTCCCTCTCACCTCCAGTCAATCAGTCACTTATCTTTTGTCTCTCCTACTCATTCTTCCATCTTTTCCACTCATTCCTTACCTCCTTCATTCATCTGATATCTTACACACTCACTTATGTTTCTCTCTAAACTCTTTCTTTTCTTCTCTCTCAGCTATTTCGACCCATACACTCACCTCCCAACACACACACACCACACACACACACACACACACACACACACACACTCCTCGGTACACAGATCAAAGGTAGAGAGGGAGTCGTCGCCGGCTTTAGCGTGTGGAATGATTAGATTTTCAAACCCTCGGTGCCGACCAAGCGGTGAAAATAATTAGCGTTGCTTTAAGTGAGACGCGGCGTTCAC
>JAPQNM010000023.1:1695674-1703174 GCA_029783475.1 Metacarcinus magister
TCTCTCTCTCTCTCCTCTCTCTCTCTCTCTCTCTCTCTCTCTCTCATGTGGTCAACGGTCAATCGCTATATATTTTCCGGGAAATTACTCAATCGACGCCATATGCAAGGGAGAGAGAGAGAGAGGGAGGGAGGGAGGGAAAGAGGAAGGGAGAGAGGAAGGAAGGGAAGGAGGAAGAGGAAGATAAACGGAAGGATGAGGATGAAACAGAAAGAGTAAATGAGAATAGATAAAACAAAGATACAGTCATTGAGTAAATAAAAAAAAACGAAGAAACATGACGAAAAATAAATAATAAAGAAAACATGAAATAAACATAAATAAAAAAAAAACATTTGAAGTAACTTACGGATTAAAAAAAAAAATAGGATCAAGAAAAAATAAACGAGAATAAAAAATAAAATAAATAAAATAAAAAATCAAATAAATTACCTTTGCAAATACAAACATACAAAGACGAGATGACTCACCTCACCTTATCCACAGGTAACTAACTTGACAGGTGTGCTGGCGGATCAGCGTTGTCAGCTACCTGGATTACACGTGTTTTATCTAATCACTGATGGAGATTACCTGCCTACTACTACTACCTTCTTAGGAAACCCTTTGTACACCACACACACACACACACACACACACACACACACACACACACACACACACACACACACACACACACACACACACACACACACACACACATCACACATACATACATACACAGGTCACGCCGCAAAAGGTCACTTCACACTAACCTGCGTAATGACCTTCTTAATGCTTCCGCGAGGTCACACACACTCCTTTATGATCCTCCAATAACTGCCGCCCACGAGAGGTCATAAAGCAGATCACGCCGCGCCCAGGTCACAAGGGAGACTCACACCTAGGGTCAATATCTCCCCCCCCCACCCACCCCCGCCCCTATCGCTTCTCTTCACCTGACCATTTCCTCCAGGTAGGTCAAGGTGGAAGTGACCCAGCTGACCTTGGCTCTATCCTGTGACCTGTGACCTCTGACCCCCCCTATACCCCCCGCCCCCCCTGAAAGTTGGCACGAGTACTGTGGGTGTAGCACGTGGCACCCAAGACCACTGTGGGAGGGAAGGAGGGAAGGAGGGAAGGAAGGAAGGGAGGAAGGGAGGGAAGAAGGAAGGGTCTGTGGTAAAGAAGGAAAGGCAACCACAGATTTGTAACACCACGTAAAGTTACTGAGAGAGAGAGAGAGAGAGAGAGAGAGAGAGAGAGAGAGAGAGAGAGAGAGAGAGAGAGAGAGAGAGAGAGAGAGAGAGAGAGAGAGAGAGAGAGATAATAAAATCAAAAGAAGGGAGTTACAATAGTCAATAATAATAATAATAATAACAATAACAAATAACAAATAACCTAACCTAACATAACATAACACAACATTCCATCACACTTCTCATTAACAAACACACACACACACACACACACACACACACCTACAATACAATGTTGTTTTGATGTTGTTGTTGTTATGAACATGACCTGAACATGAATAATACCCACTATAAACACACACAATACCCCAGAGACTATTACACCACTTATAGTTTTGCATGTACGACAATTACCCTGTTGTGTACGACGGCCGATGACTGACGTAAACAAAGGCTCAACACACACACACACACACACACACACCCACACCCACACAACACATCCTATAATCACGTCACTAATATTCCCCTTTTTACGAGGCGACAGGAGGAGAGGAAAGGGTTGGCAGGACTCTAAGTAGCAATCCAGCAATTCCATAAGGCTGTCCAATGATGACACATGCGCGTAACGACCCACGCCTGCCCCTGTTACACCCAATACCGCGCCCCAATGCATGGCCTCGTCTTACATCTCAGTGCTACTTACTCACCAAAAACACAACGCAGGGAAGACGACACCAACACAAACTTACAGAATAATAATATCTTAGTTCCCCATTAAAACACAACCCAGAATAGAAAACGTAACGCACCACAGAGAAATTTTGTACTTATATTAATGAAAGAAAATGTGAATTAATGAGGAAGATATAGAATAGACTTGTACTGCAATAAGACATAGACATACATAACCTAACTACCGTCTTAACCAGTGCTGTCACACCCCAGGGAAGGCAGCTGGGTGGCCTGTGGTTGGTCAAGACGGTGTGTGGACTGAACCAATCCTGTTTAGCCCTGATTTAGTAGCAGGTAATGGCGCGCGGGCCGGATTCAGGGGCCAGACGGTGACACCTTCAGGATTAATTGGATTTACGTGGAGTCCAGCCTGTGTCTCCGGATTACACCAAAGGAACATTTCAAGGCGGATTTATCAGAACGGACGAACAAGATAAGGGGAGAGAGGGGAAGGAAGAGGGATGGAGGAAGGCAAAGCGATGGAGGAGGAGCAGTAGTAGAAGGAGGAAAAGGAGGAGAAGGAAAAGGAGGAGTAGTAGTGACAGGACACGACAAAGGAGGAGATAAAGGAAAGGAAGGAAGGAGGGAAGTAAAGGAAACTGGAAATAACGAAATAGTACATACAGTAAATTAACATACAGACAGAAAAAAAATGAATAAATAAATAAAAAGAGGAAAACATGCGACAGGAAACACATGTAGTAGAGGAAAATTAAATTACGAAAAGAACAAAACAACCCAAACAAAATTAATGAAAAAAAGAAACACACACACATGAAAACTTAACATGAACCCCAAAAAAAAAATAATCATTCTAAAAATATTAAATAAGAAAGAAAAAATGTAATTTACTTCAATTTCTAAACAGAAGAGAAATGAAAAAAAAATAAATAAATAAAACAGAGGAAAGTATTTTAGTTCTGTCTATATTGTATACTCAGGTGGACGGGAGGAGGAGGAGGAGGAGGAGGAGGAGGAGGAGGAGGAGGAGGAGGAGGAGGAGGAGGAGGAGGAGGAAAAGGGAGATGACCTGAGGATTTGCAACCAGGCGACGAGTCATTATAGAGGGATGGAGAGAGAGAGAGAGAGAGAGAGAGAGAGAGAGAGAGAGAGAGAGAGAGAGAGAGAGAGAGAGAGAGAGAGAGAGAGAGAGAGAGAGAAAGGAAATAAAAGGAAAAAGAAAATAGCCAGCCGAGATTAAGAAATAGGACCACACACACACACACACACACACACACACACACACACACACACACACACACACACACACACACACGCCGCCCCCCCGCCTCACACACCTCCATATATTTGACAAATTGCCCCGTTTAAAAGCTCCCAAGGGTGTGCTGTGTGACCTCCCTTCGCTATAGGGTCTCCGCCCAGGTCACCAGGTCAAACACGCACACACACACACACACACACACACACACACACACGCACGCACGCACACACACACACACACACACACACACACAGTGAAGGTTGACCTGAGATCTGTTGTGTCTACTTCCCTCCCTCTTTTCCCTCTCTCCTCCTCTTCTTCCTCCTCCTCCTCCTCCTCCTCCTCCTCCTCCTCCTCCTCCTCCTCCTCTTCCTCCTCCTCCTCCTCCTCCTCCTCCTCCAACCTACTTTCCTGCCGTTCTATATCTATGATGGTCGTAAATGGCGCATATGTCCTTGTTTTTCTACCTGTGTGTGTGTGTGTGTGTGTGTGTGTGTGTGTGTGTGTGTGTAAACTGAGAAAATATGTTAAAACTATTTATTTGGAGGAAGTAAAAGCTAGAGGAAAGATGTGGAAAGGAGGAGGAGGAGGAGGAGGAGGAGGAGAAATAGAAGAAGAGGGAGGGGGGGAGACAAATGGTAGGGACAGAGAAAGGAGGGAAAGGGGGGGAAGAGGGGGGAGAAGGGGGAGGCGAATAGGAGGTCAACCCTATCAAATAAGGTCAGTCAGTGGGTCAGCTGCTCACCGATCACACGCGGAGGCTGGAAGCTGAGTCAGAGGTCAAGGGAGGTCAAACACACCTTAAGGAGATTGTGACCTCTTTAAGAACGTGTGACCTAAGAAGTGACCCTGGCTTGCTCTAGTGTGACCTTGTGTGACCTGTGTGGCGTCAAGGTCAAAGGAAAGACGATGGACATTAAGGATGAGATTTGTGAGTAAGAAGGGAAGACCTGTGTACTGTGTGTGTGTGTGTGTGTGTGTGTGTGTGTGTGTGTGTGTGTGTGTGTGTGTGTGTGTGTGTGTGTGTGTGTGTGTGTGTGTGTGTGTGTGTGTGTGTGTGTGTGTGTGTGTGTGTAACTGTAACTAATGTGTGGTTATTACGGTGTACAGACGCGGGGGAGAAGCCGTCACAGTCTTGTTCGGCGGAGTCTGACGACGACAAGAACAAGAAGAAGCGGCAGCGGCGCCAGAGGACTCACTTCACCTCACAACAACTGCAGGAGCTGGAGGCGACCTTCGCTAGGAACAGGTGAGGGCGGGGGGGAGGGGAGAGAGAGAGAGAGAGAGAGAGAGAGAGAGAGAGAGAGAGAGAGAGAGAGAGAGAGAGAGAGAGAGAGAGAGAGAGAGAGAGAGAGAGAGAGAAAGAGAAAGAGAAAGAGAGAGAGAAGAGAGAGAGAGAGATACTAGACTACTATATCAGAATCTAACTCAACTTCCTTCAATCGTATAATCCTTTGCTTCCCTCCTGCAGATACCCTGACCTCAGCGCCCGGGAGGAGATTTCCCTGTGGCTCAACCTGAAGGAGGCACAAGTCAGGGTGAGTTGGATGAAACACTTTGTCATCATATCCCTCACCTCAACACCCCATCTTAGAACCTCACCTCTCCTTAGCCTTCACCTTCCTCTCCCAAGCATATATTTGGCTTTAGTCCTCACACACCCTCCCCAGTAGTCCCCAGTACATCCTCTTCTCCCCCAGCATCCAGTACTTAGTCTTTCCCATCCCAGTCCCACACATCACCCGCACACTTCTCTTTACACTCCAAACGTGTAACTAAAAGACTTGTTTGTCCACGCGGCCCGCCTCGGAAACTGCCAAATTAACGTGTTCACGGATGGATAGTGGAGGATAATTTTTTTGTCTGGCTGTTTGTCTGTCATCCAGTGGGTCAGTGACAGCCTCGGTGACTGTCTGTCTGTCTTATACTGGTTCAGTGTCCCCCTCTCTCTTCTTTTTCATAGTGGTATACAGTGAATGATTTCCTGTCTGTCTCTAAGTCTGTCAGTCTTCATTGCCCCGGAGAGCTTGCCCGTCCCGTCCTCGCCCTGGTGGGGAATCAATTGTTGTCTGTGTCTGCCTGTCTTCCCCTGCCCCACCACCTGCCTCCCCTCCCCGCCCCGCCCCGTGCAGTGCAGTGCAGTGTACAGTGTCCACGTACAAGTGTTCAGCTGAAGTAACAGGCAGAGTCCGAGCCAGACGGATGAGGCATCTCCATCACGGTGATTGCAGCTTAAGCGCTCATCCATCCCGTGTCTCCACCGAGCTTAGCAAACACGCGTAAATCACCGACCAAACCACCCAAATTTCGTCGAGCAGGTCCTCCCCTTCCCCCTCCCCCTGCCCTGGGGCCAATATCCCCGCGCCGGGCCGCCGCTATGCTTGTTGTTGTCGCGGCCGTCACGTGTGTGTCCGCGGGGAGGCGGGTTCTCATGGCGTCATTTTCATGTGCGGTGTTGCGTGTTTCAGTGATGGGTCGTTGTGTTTCGGCGACAGAGTTTTCTTGAGTCATGCTTGAGTAACGAATGGTTCATCCGGTGGCGAGGCAGCAGGTCACCGCTATCACACTCACACTCACGACTACTCGTAAACTTTATCAGTTATGATTATGTTCCGCTTACTTCACCTCCGCCCTCCCTTCCCTTTACTCTCCTAGTCCGTGCTTGCCCAACGAGGCGTCGTTTGCAGTTCGCCCTCACCACCACCACCTCTCCGCCCACAGATTTGGTTCAAGAATCGGCGGGCCAAGTGGAGGAAGCGGGAACGCCACGCCATGACGGCGGGTATGCCCGGGGACCTGAAGGGCGGTTGGGGCGCCCAGCTGAACGGCTTGGCCTGGCCTGACGACGGACTCTACTCAGGCTACTCCTACAACAACTGGGCCAAGGTCACACCGCCGCCCCTGGGAGCCAAGAGCTTTGCTTGGGGCTTCAACAGTGTCAACATGAACCCACTCATGAGTCAGCAGCCGTCTGCCATGTCGCCCATCAACTGCTTCCAGACGCCCACGCAGGGCATGAGCAGCTCCACCAACCTCATGCCCACCACCATGGCCTCGTCCCTGGGCTCCAGCGCCGCGGCCTGTCCCTACCCCGCCCCGACGCCGCCCTACGTGTACCGCGACCAGACCACCATGTCCTCCTCCATCGCCTCCCTCCGTCTCAAGGCAAAGTCACACTCACCCGCCTTCTACACGAGCGGCGGAGTGGACACCCGGTCGCCGCCCGCCCCAGACAACAACGCCTTCTTCACCACCACCGCCGCCCCGACGGACAAGTTTTCCTGTATGAACACTGTCATCGCGTAACGTGCCGGCCAACCACCGCCCCGCCCCGCCCCACCAAGGCCCTACTAAGACCGCTCCTCTTCACCACCTTTAAGGTCGCGGGGCCTCGGGAGTCGCGGGGACTTCGGAGGATGGCACCGTTTCCACAGGAGATCCGATCCTGGCGGCAGTAGGATGAACTCCGTGCCTGCCGCCGCCCTAAGCTCGGGCGGCTCAACGGCAGTCACTCAGCAGGAAGGGGACGCGTGGCGGCACCAGCGGCACGGCGCGGCACGGCACCCTTCACACCACAATGACACCATCACCAACAACACCTACACTCCCGCCACCACAATACACACCCAGACCCAACACGCCACCACCACAACAGCGACACCACCACCACCACCACCACCATCACCGCCGCCGCCGCCGCCGCCGCCGACACACCACCAACACCCCCCACGGCGCAAGTCGCTCATTACTGTATATAAAAAGTTGAAAGCTCTTAATCTGAACCAGGAGTCCCCACCCCCACCCTGCCCGGCTCCATCCCAACCCCACTCCACCCACCGTCCACCTCTCCTCACTGGACCCACCAATTCCTGCCTCCCTTCCCCCTCCCCCCCTCATAACTTGATCCACAGAGCCACGCACACCATGATTCCTGACCACGGCCGGGGCAGGGTGGAGGCGGGGAGGGGTAAGGGGGGAACAAGACCATTCACAGGGCGCATCAGAATCCCCACCACCACCACCACCACACACGCATCACCAGCTGTGTGTCTCCGCTGAAGAGAACATCAGAAGTCTCAAGTTTTATTTTACTTCAAGAATGAAATACGAGCGACACATCCCTCCTCCTCCTCCTCCTCCTCCTCCTCAGCTTCCTCCTCCTCCGCCGCCAAGCTATATAGTAGTACATACATACCTATAAATATATATATTATCATAACCTTCAAGACCACGTTAATGATATAAAACAAAGGAGAATTCCAAGGTCTGACATTTCCATTATTTCTTTATATTTCATGATGTAAATAAAACTTTTAAATTATAGAACTGTATCCCGCCGTGTGTGTGTGTGTGTGTGTGTGTGTG
>JAPQNM010000023.1:1708174-1710674 GCA_029783475.1 Metacarcinus magister
AGAGAGAGAGAGAGAGAGAGAGAGAGAGAGAGAGAGAGAGAGAGAGAGAGAGAGAGAGAGAGAGAGAGAGAGAGAGAGAGAGAGAGAAGGATGAAGAATGGGAAGGATTTACGCCCCCAAAAAAAATATATATAACGAAAAAAAGAAAGAAAAAAAAAAGGAAAAAAAAAGAAAGAGAGAGAAAGAAGAAAACAAAAAACCAGGAGTGAATACGTAAAATAAAAAATAAAAAATAAATAAAAATACATTTACAAACAAGAGACAATAAGAAAGAAAGCAAGAGAAAGAGAAAGAGAGAGAGAGAGAGAGAGAGAGAGAGAAGAGAGAGAGAGAGAGAGAGAGAGAAACAGGGCTGGAAAAACAAGAGGGTTGCCAGCTCGTGATTATTTACCTTGGCCGGTAATCCATGTCATTTTTCGTCTCTCACGTGCTATTTAATATTCCATTTTCCCCGATTACCGTCGGCTCTCCCTCCGCACACACACACACACACACACACACACATATGCCTCCCCCCCCACCCCCCCAACACACACACACACGCATATACATATAAAATATTCCTAACTAAATACTGATATACATACATACATATACATACATACACATACATATGAATAAGGTATTAAAACTTACATATATTTACACATACATACATACATACACAGTTCACACATACACACACATATACGTACACAGTTTTTCGTTCTCTATTGTTCCCTTTAATTATTGTGTATGTTTGTTTAGAAATTCACACCTGTTATTCTCTCTCTCTCTCTCTCTCTCTCTCTCTCTCTCTCTCTCTCTCTCTCTCTCTCTCTCTCTCTCTCTCTCTCTCTCTCATCCACACCTGCATTCACTTTATCCACAACAACAGAAAGAGAAGAGAGAGAGAGAGAGACTATGAATATGTCACAGCATCAAACACACACACACACACACACACACACACACACACACACACACACACACACACACACACATGGCCTCACTCTTCGCTATATTTCCCAGCAAAACAAGGGAACCGGCCAAATGTTTACAGAAGATAAAATAATAATTGAAAAAGAATTACTGTACTGGCACGATTCACAGGGAGGGAGAGGGAGAGGAGGGAGAGGAGGGAGAGAGGGAATGGAGGGAATGGAGAGAGGGAGAGGAAAGGATGTTCAGAGAGAAAAAGGAAAGAAATATAAATGGGATGTGTTTTGTATCTGGTGTGTGTGTGTGTGTGTGTGTGTGTGTGTGTGTGTGTGTGTGTGTGTGTGTGTGTGTGTGTGTGTGTGTGTGTGTGTGTGTGCTGTTGTTATATCCATAAGCTTACTCCTCTTGCAAAAACAAATTTAAAAAAACAAAACATTGCTACAATCTACATAGCAATGATAATAATAATAATAATAATAATAATAATAATAATAATCAGCTGACTTGATGTAAACAAAGAAATGACGTAATATTCATCCCTCCTCCTCTTTACCTCCATTACCTCCTCCTCCTCCTCCTCCTCCTCCCTCTCTTTACTAAGTGCCTCTTTCAGTACAAGGTGTGGGAAAGAGAAAGAAAAATACGAGAGAGAGAGAGAGAGAGAGAGAGAGAGAGAGAGAGAGAGAGAAGAGAGAGAGAGAGAGAGAGAGAGAATAAAGAACATGATAAATATGAACCAAAACAAAGGGAGAGATAAAAGAAAGAAAGAAAAGAGAGAGAGAGAGAGAGAGAGAGAGAGAGAGAGAGAGAGAGAGAGAGAGAGAGAGAGAGAGAGAGAGAGAGAGAGAGAGAGAGAAGGAGGGAGGGAAGGAGGGAGGCAGAAAAGGTGTTATTCCCTCAGTGTTGACATAAGACTTTTCATGCTCTTGGGCGGAATTTTCTCTGGCGATGTGGAGTGGAGAAGGACGTGCTGGGAGGGATGTCTTCCTCCTCCTCCTCCTCCTCCTCCTCCTCCTCCTCCTCCTCCTCCTCCTCTCCTCCTCCTCCTCCGCGTCCTCCTCCTCCTCTTCTTCTGTCTCCGTCTTTCTTCCCTCCCTTCTCCACTCTTAGCATTGTCATCTATTCAATTCCTCCTCCTCCTCCTCCTCCTTCTTCTTCTTCTCTTTTTTTCATTTTCCTTCTCCCTCTTCTTCTCTCTTGCTTCCATTTCTCCTCCTCCTCCATTTCCGTTTCCTTTGTCTCCTCTTTCACCTCTTCTCTCTCATCTTGCATCCCTTTCCTCCTCCTCCTCCTCCTCCTCCTTTTATTTATTTTTATTTATTTATTTATTTATATTTATTTATTTATATTTATTTATTTATTTATATTTATTTATTTATATTTATTTATTTATATATATTTATTTATATGTATTTATTTATATGTATTTATTTATATGTATTTATTTATTTATATTTATTTATTTATTTATATTTATTATATATATTTATTTATGTATATTTATTTATATATATTTATTTATATATATTTATTTATATATTTATTTATTTATATTTATTTATTTATATATATTTATTTA
>JAPQNM010000023.1:1715674-1725674 GCA_029783475.1 Metacarcinus magister
GGGAAGGGAGGGAAGGGAGGGAGGGAAGGGAGGGAAGGGAGGGAGGGAGGGAGGGAAGGGAGGGGTGTCGAAGATGGGCGTAAAGGGAGAGAAGGATTACAGGCTTTATGGGAGAGGAATGCCTAAGAGGGGGAGAGAAGGGAGAGAAGGGAGAGAAGGGAGAGAAGAGAGAGAGATGGAGAGGAGAGGAGGGAAGAATGAGATAAATGAGAGAGAGAGAGAGAGAGAGAGAGAGAGAGAGAGAGAGAGAGAGAGAGAGAGAGAGAGAGAGAGAGAGAGAGAGAGAGAGAGAGAGAATACTAATTTAAGAACAGAAATAAAAGAAGGAAAAAAAATATATCAAGTCACTTCAAACATTCTCTCTATAAATAAAGAAAAAAAAAAAGAGAGAGAGAAGAGAAGAGAAGGAGGAAAAAGGAGGAAGGAAAAAGACGAGAATTGGGAGGAAAAGGAGGAGGTAAAAGAGTAGGAAGGAGGGAGGAAAAAAAAAAAAAGAGGAAGGCAATAATAAAACACAAAGGCACATGGGAGATGAAGAAGGAGGAGGAGGAGGAGGAGGAGGAGGAGGAGGAGGAGGAGAAGATGATAGAGTCAGAGTAGGAGTAGGAGGAGTAATAGTAGTAGTAGGAGACCTTACCCACTATAAAATAAACAAGTCGAAGGAGTAGTAGTAGTAGGAGTAGTAGTAGGAGTAACAATAGTCGCAGCAGGAGCAGGAGCAGCAGGAGGAGTAGGAGTAGGATAACCTGCTCATCAAAAGGGTAAGTTAATTCAGCAGTATCATCCTCTGCTTAATAACGTCTCCAATATACTGACGAAGGGGCGCGAAGGAGGAGGCAGCGCGGGGCTCATCTGCATAAGTTATCACCACAAGTATCACCATCCATTACACAGGGCTGGGACGACACACTCCTGCCGGCGGGGGGCGTGGACGGGCGTGGTGTGGGCGTGGGAGGTGTTGTGTGTGTGTGGGTATTGGTGTGTGTGTATTGGTGTGTGTGTGTGTGTGTGTATTGGTGTGTGTATAGTTAGGTGAGGTATTTGATGGGAATGAGGAAGGAATGAGGGATGCTGAGAGAGGACTGAGAGGGGAGATGGATGAGGATATGAGTGAGAGGGAGTATGAGGAGAGAGGGAGGTATGAGAGGGAGTAGTGGTGGTGGTGGTGGAGAGGGGAGTGGTGGTGGTGGAGAGGGGAGTGGTGGGTTTATATGGTGGAGTAGGAGCAGAAAGTGTTCAGTAATCGATACAGAACCAGTCACTCCCTTTCCCCTTCATCCTCCCCTCCCTCCCCTCTCCCCTTTTCTACCCTCCTCCCCCTCCCTCCCCCCTTTAGCTATGGGCCGTAGAGAGAGGGAGAGATCCACACTCCCATCAATCTGTTCCGACGGTACCACCAAAAAACACACACACGCACATGGTCATAAAACATACATACATACGTAGACACACATACATACATACATACATACATAAAAAAAAGTCATAACATATTTCATACATTAATAAAACATGGAATAACCACCAACGAGCGAGATTTATTTCACTATTATAATTCAGACGACAAAAAAAAAGAGAGAGAAAAAAAGAGAGAAAGAAAGAGAAAGAGAAAAAGAGAGAGAATAAAAACACAACAAGATTTAAGAGAATGTCTACTTCAAAGTCACTTATTATCATTATTATTTATATTTAATCATCTTTTTCTCAGTACTTAAATAAAAGAGTTACAATGTGGGTGTGTTTGGGTGTGTTTGGGTGTGTGTGGGCGTGTATGAGCGTGTTTAGGCGTTTATGAGTGTATTTGGGGTCATGTGGGTGTGTGTGGGGGTGTGTGGGCGTGTTTGGTCATACTGTAATAGTGGGCGGTGTTTGGTTTTAGAGTGGAGAGGCGACTTCCAAGGTCATACATAATACATTGTAATACTCAGGACCACAAACTTGAGGTCTTAATCTTCACGCTAACTCTGAGTCGCTTCCAAACTTTACATCTAAATAGAGTAACAAGTTATTTCATTTTAACCGCGTGTGTGAGGGAAGATGGTAGTAGTAGTAGTAGTAGTAGTAGTAGTAGTAGTAGTAGTAGTAGTAGTAGTAGTAGTAGTAGTAGTAGTAGTAGTAGTAGTAGGAGTAGTATAGAATCAGTGAGTATCTTAATAATACTCTGTTCCCTTTCTTCTCTTTTTATCAATTATCTCTCTCTCTCTCTCTCTCTCTCTCTCTCTCTCTCCTCTCTCCTCTCTCTCTTTCTCTCTCTCCCTTGCCCTTCTCCCTTCCTCCATTATCAGTTATTCTCTTTCGTCTCATCCACTAGCTTTATCTTCCTCCCTTCCTCCCTCCTACCATCTGTATAATCCTCCCTCTCTCTTTTATTCAGTTATTTCTTATTAATTATCTTCTTTTACCCCCTTTTGTTATTTCACTTTTACTCTGATTTTTTCTTCTTCTTAAGTGTGTGTGTGTGTGTGTGTGTGTGTGTGTGTGTGTGTGTGTGTGTGTGTGTGTGTGTGTGTGTGTGTGTGTGTCGTTGCGGATCATGAAAGCAATAGAAAAGAAAGTAAAAAGACAACCACCACCACCACCACCACCACCATCACCATCACCAATAAAGACTTGCAACAACAACAACAACAACATAACAACAATAACAACACCAATAACAACACCAGCTCACTTTCCTTTCCTGGTCCTTTTATTTGAGATGAGAGAGAGAGAGAGAGAGAGAGAGAGAGAGAGAGAGAGAGAGAGAGAGAGAGAGAGAGAGAGAGAGAGAGAGAGAGAGAGAGAGAGAGAGAGAGAGAGAGAGAGGGGAGAGAGGGGAAAAGTTTTGGAGCAGGGCATTTAAGCAGAAAGATGCCCATCATTTTCTACTGAAGGGCCTTTCTCAGCGGTCATCTAGGGCGTACCGACCCCCTAACACGTAGAAATGAGGGGAAGGAAGGAAGGAAGGAAGGAGGGAAAGGGGGGGGGGACTCAACACAGATTCAAAACCTCTTCCACATCATCCCCTGAACTCTCCCTCATTTTCCTTCCTCTCTACCCACCTCTCCCCGTCTCCCATTTTCTTCATTCCCATCGTCCTCCATTCCCCCTTCCCCTCACTAAGCCCCATTTCACTGTACGTGGTGGCCGAGGGGAAGGTGGTGCCCTGAGTCTCTAAGTGCTCAACCCGCCTCCTCATTTTCCCGGGAAATTCGCTATAACGATTTGGTGATAATGTTTTCTTCTCTTTTTCTCGCCTTCTATTTTCTATTTTTGTGTGTGTGGGAGAGGGGTGGGGGGTGTAAGGTGGGTGTGGGTGTGTGTGTGTGTGTGTGTGTGTGTGTGTGTGTGTGTGTGTGTGTGTGTGTGTGTGTGTGTGATGATGTAACTTTTCCTTATATCTATTTTTTATTGTTTGTCTATATACTATTCTCTCTCTCTCTCTCTCTCTCTCTCTCTCTCTCTCTCTCTCTCTCTCTCTCTCTCTCTCTCTCTCTCTCTCTCTCTCTCTCTCTCTCTCTCGACGCTATCATAACATTCCCACCCTTCAGATCATCATATTGAAAATCTTGTCATAAAAAGTGAACAACCCATTCCTTCTTTTTTCTCTCCCTCTCTCCCTCTTTCTCTCTCTCTCTCTCCCCTTTCCCACCCTCCCCCCCATCCCTCCCTCCGCCTCTCCCTCCCTCTCTCACTCTTTCTTCCATAGTGCGGTCGCTTTAAATTTTTTCAAGAGTGTTTTCAAAATGTTTAGAGTGAGGGTAAGGAGAGGGAGAGTAGAGTTTGGGAGTGAGTGTGAGCGTGTATTGTAGTGTGTGTGTGAGCGTGTGTGTGCGTGTGCGTGTGATCAGTGACGGGTTAAAAGTAGCGTGTCAATGTGTATGTATGTGTGAGAGAGAGAAAGAGAGAAGAGAGAGAGAGAGAGAGAGAGAGAGAGAGAGAGAAAGAGAGAGATAGAGTGAGTGTGTATATGCATGTGTGAAAGCGTGTGAACATCATACATTTCTTTGCCATAAACAAACATCATTAAACACACACAACACCACCACACCACCACCACCACCACCACCACCACCACTACAGTATCCTGGGCCCACGCTCGTCGGCTTCCCATTCGTCATAAGGGATCAAAATAAAGTTTGCTGTACCCACCCATTAGCCTCCCTGATGGTCGTTCCCCAAACTAGCAATAGACTGATAATTGGAGCAGCGTAATTGGCGTTTTGGGCTGGACAGTGACCACCCCGAGGCAGCGAGGGACCGGGCAAGAGGAAATGGTTTAGGTAAATATATTGTGATGCTTATACTGATGTGTGTTTGTTGTTGTTGTAGTAGTAGTAGTAGTAGTAGTAGTAGTAGTAGTAGTAGTAGTAGTAGTAGTAGGTAGTAGTTAAGGTTAGGTTAGGTTAGGTTAGGTTTGGTTAGGTAAGGTAAGGTAAGGTTAGGTAAGGTTAGGTAAGGTTAGGTTAGGTTAGGTAAGGTAAGGTAAGGTAAGGTTAGGTTAGGTAGTAGTAGTAGTAGTAGTAGTAGTAGTAGTTTTAAGTAGTTTTTGTTGATGTCACACTCTGTCCCCTTCTTCCCCCCCCCCCCTGGTCTCGGCCTGGTGATGGGGGACCAAAGTTTCGTGTGTGTGGAGACCAGTTTCTCAAAAAGTAATTATAAGTTGAACATTTTTCCTTATTAAAATTCTGTCCAATGCTACGTCTTCTTCCTCCTCCTCCTCCGCCTCCTCCTATTCGTTGTTGTTGTCGTCTTCCTCTTCCTCCTCCTCCTCAAAATGGTTGGTGGTGATGATGGTTAAGATATCATCATCATTATCATTGCTTATAGTGATGATGGTGACAGAATCATCATCATCACCACCACCATCAACACCAACAATAACCATTACCACCACTATTTCCATTACACTATCACCACCACCACCACCACCACCACCACCATCACCACCACCACCATCAGTATCATATTGACATTATCCCGGCCCCCCAAAAAAATCAAATTACATCAAAAAAATAGATAAAACAATACCCTCTATTTTTCACATGACCTAAAACATACACCGAAAAAATAAATATGTATAAAAAATAATAATAATAATAATAAATAAATAAAAAAATATACGACTGAAAGAAAAAACCAAAAAATCATAACACTGACATTAGGCTGGCAAAAATCACAGCACATTTATATCAACCATAAAAAAAATAATAAATAAATAAATATATATAAAAAAAATATTTATACTATAACAATAACAAAATAAAAAAAATTTTGATATATACATAAAATCGTTCACATAAAAAATGGTCAATTCAAAATAAATAAAAAAAAATATACAGCTATTCAAAAAAAAAAAAAGCGCAGGTGAGTGACAGGAATGGACGACGTGATATGAAGACAAATATATATATAAACACTGAAAAAAAAAATAATTCAGTTGTCCTCGTGTGGCAATGCATAAAAAAGTCACTCTAATCAACATTTTGAAAAGCGAGAATGTTCGGCGCTATAAAAGTGGTCATTTAGCTGTATGGCTGTGTGTGTGTGTGTGTGTGTGTGTGTGTGTGTGTGTGTGTGTGTGTGTGTGTGTGTGTGTAGCTATAGACATATATGTATATTTAGTGTATGAATAGGCACGTGTGTATGTGTGCCTAAATGTGTGTGTATGTATATATATTTGTGTGTAATTATGTGTGTGTTTGTTGGGGTGGGTGGTGGCCAGGTGTGGCAGACGGTGATTAGGTTGATGTAGGTGTGGTGTGTGTACCTGTGTGTATGTATGTGTGTGCGACTGGATGGCTGTCTGTGTATGTATGTATGTATATATAAATGGTTAGATGAATGCAGGAACAGGAGAAGTATAAGGAGAGGAGAAGAAAAATAAAGAGAGGAAAGGAGGGAGGGAGGAGGAGAAGAAAAATAAAGAGAGGAAAGGAGGGAGTGGGAGTAAGATAAATAATAGAATAGATAAATATACAACTAGGTTTCTACATCACTGGATAAACAGATGGATAGAAGGATAGGGAAGGAGATGGATAATTAGGTTAGGTTAGGTTAGGTTAGGTTAGGTTAGGTTAGGTTAGGTTACGTTAGATTAAGTTAGGTTAGGTTAGGTTAGGTTAGGTTAGGTTAGGTGTGGTGTGGTTAGGTTAGGTTAGGTTAGGTTAGGTTAGGTTAGGTTAAGTTAGGTTAGGTTAGGTTAGGTTAGGTTAGGTTAGGTTAGGTTAGGTTAAGTTAGGTTAGGTTAGGTTAGGTTAGGTTAGGTTAGATTAGATTAAGTTAGGTTAGGTTAGGTTAGGTTAGGTTAAGTTAAGTTAAGTTAGGTTAAGTTAGGTTAGGTTAGGTTAGATTAGATTAAGTTAGGTTAGCTTGGGTACGTGGCTGAGCAGCACCTCTTATCGGAAGCTTTCCATTACACACTTTGTTATCATGATTTACAATGTGCAATAAAATGGTAATCATCACATGGGAGACCTCGATACACCTTCCCTTATCTCTCTCTCTCTCTTTCTCTCTCTCTCTGTCTCTCTCTCTCTCTCTCTCTGTCTCTCTCTCTCTCTCTCTCACCTGACTTTTAGATACTCGGTTCCTAATATTCAGATCATGAGGTGGAGTTAATTTAGCGGCGGGAACGTTGACCAGGTTGCGTTATGGCGTGGTAAAAATGGGCTTGTCAGTGCTGGCGGCGAAACGACCTTCCATTTGCAGCGAGTAATGCCCTCAGTGTGACATTAACAGGTGTTTGGCGGGTGTGTGTGTGTGTGTGTGTGTGTGTGTGTGTGTGTGTGTGTGTGTGTGTGTGTGTGTGTGTGTGTGTGTGTGTGTGTGTGTGTAGGTGTAGGTGTGTGTGATGCAAGGGTTTTGTCTTTTATGTTGTTTATTGCTCTTTCTCTATCTCTCTATATCTTTATCTTTATCTCTCTCTCTCTCTCTCTCTCTCTCTCTCTCTCTCTCTCTCTCTCTCTCTCTCTCTCTCTCTCTCTAATACGCTCTTCTATCCCATCCATTACCCATATGTTCCTCCTCTGCCTCCTCCTCCTCCTCCTCCTCCTCCTCCTCCCTCTCGCGTGATCACTCCTCATCCTCGTTGATATTCGAATCACAACACTTATTATTAACAAAAGCCACGGACACACGGCAATCCCTTTACTAACAGGGTGAAGACGTGACGATGGGTGTGTGTGTGTGTGTGTGTGTGTGTGTGTGTGTGTGTGTGTGTGTGTGTGTGTGTGTGTGTGTGTGTGTGTGTGTGTGTGTTAAGGACTGCCATAAAAATCACCTTTTGGAATATCATGCATGGAATATAAACAATTAACATGAATATTGATGAGGCAGAAAGGGAATACGAAATGAGCACCCAAAAAAAAATAACATATATAAATAAATAAATAAACTAAATAAACAGCAATTGAATATAAATAAATATCACAAACACTCTTTCTCTTTCTTTCTCTTTCTCTCTCTCTCTCTCTCTCTCATCGCCTTCGTCAGTAGTCTTCCCTTCGTCGTCGTCGGCAGAGCACACAGCACACCGTTTAAACCCCTCGTGTGTCGTGGTTCATATTCGTTAAAAACACATTAGTGACATCCATCGCAGCGCTGGAAAACACACCATTTGCCTGCCTGCCTGATGGTGGTGGTGGTGGTGGTGGTGGTGGTGGTGGTGGTGGTGGTGGTGGTGGTGGTGGTGGTGGTGATGGTGGTGGTGATGGTGGTGGTGGTGGTGGTGGTGGTGGTGGTGGTGGTGGTGGTGGTGGTGGTGGTGGTGGTGGTGGTGGTGGTGGTGGTGGTGGTGGTGGTGGTGGTGGTGGTGGTGCAAATCTACTACTACTACTACTACTACTACTACTACTACTACTACTCTGTCTCTTCTGCATTCTATCTCTCTCTCTCTCTCTCTCTCTCTCTCTCTCTCTCTCTCTCTCTCTCTCTCTCTCTCTCTCTCTCTCTCTCTCTCTCTCTCTCTCTCCACACCACCGCCTCTACATCAAACTCAAATTAGGACAGGTGTTATGCTGGTCCCCCTTTTCTCTCTCTCTCTCTCTCTCTCTCTCTCTCTCTCTCTCTCTCTCTCTCTCTCTCTCTCTCTCTCTCTCTCTCTCTCTTTTATTCTCTAGCAGGTGTCTATCGGGGTTTCATCTAGGCAGTGTCGGGCTCCATCTCGGTAACTCTATGTCCTCCATCATTTTAGTCCAGCACAGTCGGTGGAGGAACAATGATGGATGGAAGGTGTGCCATCAGTCTTTGTCAATGGGAGGGGGAGAGGGTGGCAGGGAGGATGGGATGGTAGTGGTGGTGGTAGTGGTGGTGGTGGTGGTGATGATGCTCTGTGTGTGTGTGTGTGTGTGTGTGTGTGTGTGTGTGTGTGTGTGTGTGTGTGTGTGTGTGTGTGTGTGTCTCTCTCTCCACCATCATCATCAACCTAGCTTCACTCACACATCGACCCTATCCCCGAGCGCACACACACACATACACACACACACACACACACACGCTTCATCCACTGTGTGTATTCAAAGGTGTACGAGCGTGCTATGTGTAGGTGTAGAGTTAATATGCACACACTAAGGTTCTGACAAGCTTCGATTTAGTATCAAAACAGTAATTCACTTCTGTACGTTCCTGTTTTTTGTCCCTCCTTGTTGTTTTTTTGTCTTTTATTTTTGTCGTTTTACTCCTGAAGAAGGGAAATATCCACCTTTCTCTATACCTATAATCAACGTTATATCCTTGTGTTTAGTGAGTCCGTAGCATCAAGGATCAGGATAGAGTGTTATGGGGGGACTGAACAAGACTTAGTAATGTTATGATCTGCACTTCCATGATACGTGAGGCTGGCCGTGATGTCGGTGTCTTTACTAAGCATATGATTGATGGATTGAAGTCAAGCCGGCGATACAACACGGTCCTACGGCGCCTACCCAACATATACACAAGGTAGTAATGCTTTATACTATGCGGGAATTATTATTTACGATACTTTATTACTCTTTCTTCTGTAGGGAACCGGGAATCACAAGTAGAGTTCTAATTTAGTATATACAAGAGTCCTAGAGAGTACCATGACCATATTTTCTCATCTCACGCAAGGCTAAACTATTTCTTGACCTTGGGCGCCACACAATGTACTCTTCATCAGCTTAAATTTACCATGTCACGGCGTCCCAGAGGTGTAAGATGTCCTCAAGGCCGCTAAGCACACTGAATCAAGCTAAGAGTATCACTGCAGACTTCTCAATACACCTCAAGCCTTTAGCTCCTCTATATAGATGCGTTAAAGGTTATAGTGTGAATTTTCTGGTTTAGATATGAAGTTAGGTTGAGTTAGGAATTTTGATAACTAGACTGTGGTGAAGAAGAGTGTAGTAGTAGTAGTAGTAGTAGTAGTAGTAGTAGTAGTAGTAGTAGTAGTAGTAGTAGTAGTAGTAGTAGTAGTAGTAGTAGTAGTCAGTCAGTCATCAACAACGATATTTTTGACAGGTAAAAAAGCCATTATTTCCCCATCCTTGATTAAAACTATCTCTAAAATCAATTAATAAAGATAGGCGTGATACAGCGAGTGAGTGAGGGAGTGCCAGGGTGAGGGAGAGAGTGCCACGAGTGTGCATAGGGAGTGGCAGGGTGATGAAGAGAGTTACAAGGGTGAGAGAGCAGAGCAGTAGGGTGAGGAAGAGTGCCAGGGTGCCAAAAAAAGAGTGAGAGAAGGTGCCAAACGACATTCGGTGAAGAGGAGAGTGGTGCCAGGGACATGTACAGGAAAACTACTACTACTACTACTACTACTACTACTACTACTACTACTACTACTACTACTACTACTACTACTACTACTACTACTACTACTACTACTACTACTACTACTACCACTACCACACTCACTTTATCGGACCAGTACTGAAACTTTACGATAAGATTAGAAACATTTCATATCTCTAATCCCTAGCAAGGCTGAGCGGGGCAACGGCAGGGAGGGAGAGAGAGAAAGAGAGAAAGAGAGAGAGAGAGAGAGAGAGAGAGA
>JAPQNM010000023.1:1730674-1738174 GCA_029783475.1 Metacarcinus magister
CCTATTCTCTCCCCTCACTCCAAGCTCTTAATATACCTTCTTCATTCACTCTTCCCTCTTTATCATCCTTTTCCCCTCTTCCTCTCCATCGTCTGCCTCTTCTTACTCTCTTTTTTTCCCTCTTCCTTCCTTTATCGTTGTTCATATTATCTTCCTCCTCTACTTACGCTCTTTTTATTCTTCCTCTCCCCTTCTTTCTTTCTTTATTATCGGGGTTGTTTCTTTTTTGGTGTCTTTGTTCTCTCTCTCTCTCTCTCTCTCTCTCTCTCTCTCTCTCTCTCTCTCTCTCTCTCTCTCTCTCTCTCTCTCTCTCTCTCTCTCTCTCTCTCTCTCTCTCTCTTAATCCCTCTGCAGTCTCAATCTTTTATCTGTCTCTCTTTTTCTCTTTTTTTTCCTTCATTCATTCCTTTTCTCTCCTTTATGTAACCTTCTTCACCTGAGAGAGAGAGAGAGAGAGAGAGAGAGAGAGA
Source organism: Metacarcinus magister (assembly GCA_029783475.1). Lineage (NCBI taxonomy): Eukaryota > Metazoa > Arthropoda > Malacostraca > Decapoda > Cancridae > Metacarcinus > Metacarcinus magister. The sequence goes on from JAPQNM010000023.1 coordinate 1,731,145, forward strand.
GAGAGAGAGAGAGAGAGAGAGAGAGAGAGAGAGAGAGAGAGAGAGAGAAAAAAAAGAGAAAAAGACTGGTCTGATTCGGGTTTAAAAAAAAGAAAAGGGTTTATCTCACAATTTCTGGAACTGTACTCAGCCTATCTCAGCTTGTTCCAGTCCAAATCAGGCTTGTGTGGACTTTTCAGGACTTTTCAGGACTTTTCAGAACGTTTAAGTAAGTGTATGTCTGTCTGTCTGTCACTCTTCTCTCTTTTCTTCAGCCCTTTCTTTCTTTCTGGTTTCTCTCCTTCAGGCTTTCTTTTCCAGGCATCATTTTTTGGGTTTTCATTTCAGGCTTTTTTTTCCAGACATCATTTTTTGGGTTTTCATTTCAGGCTTTTTTTTCCAGGCATCATTTTTTGGGTTTTCATTTCAGGCTTTTTTTTCGAGGCATCATTTTTTGGGTTTTCATTTCAGGCTTTTTTTTCAAGAGCTATCTGTTCAGGCTTCCTTTCATAGGCTTCATTTTTGGGGCTTTCATTTCAGGCTATCTCTTTGGGCTTCCTATTCGGTCTTTCCCTCTTGAGATTCCTTCGTAGGATGCCATCAGGGTGGTGGTCCAGTCCTACGAGGCGTTAAGACATTGCTAAGCCCACAGTGGTTCTAGTGGGCTTGTCCGGCTTCTAGACCAGATCTCCTCCTCCTCCTCCTCCTCCTCTTAACTACTCCTTCTATCCTTTTGACTTTCCTATCATCCTTTAAACTGATAGGATTTTTCTTCTTATTTGCTTTCAATCGTCCTCTTAGATTCCGTTCTTCCTCTTAGGTTGTTTTAGTTTCCTCTTCTCCTCTTTATTCCTCTTGGATCTACTACAGTCTTTTAATCTTCCTCTTGACTATTCTCACGCTATTTCACCCTCCTTGCACTTTCCTCTTACTTCTAAATCACCTATGAAGAGTACCCTATCCTCTTCTTGCTATCCCTATCCTCTTCATAGCCTCTTCCTCCTCTTCTACCTCTCTTTCAGCCCTCACACCTCCCCTCTTGACCTCCTACATCTCTTCTACCTCCCCTTAACCCAGTCCTTCAGCTCCCATTTCTCATCCCATTCTCTCCTCGCCTTTCCTAAGCCTCCTCCATTCCTTCTCACCCATTTCTCAGTCCTCAAAACCTCCTATTTCCTATATAAAGTCCTATCTTGTGTTTTATTTGTATTCCTGTTTTATCCTTCTAGCTATCCTATCATCTTACTTGTTGTGCTATACTCTTCTTTACCTTTCTAGCTTTCCTATCCTACTCTCATCTATCCCAAGCTCTACCTGACTCTGGCTCCTCTTGGTCTGTCCTCTTGGGGTCTATCCAGGCTGTGTCGCCGGCCGGGATATTGATCTTACACACGGGAAGATGCGCCCAGTTTAAGACCAGAGCCTGTGTGTGTGTGTGTGTGTGTGTGTGTGTGTGTGTGTGTGTGTGTGTGTGTGTGTGTGTGTGTGTGATGAACAAGGAGGAATCAGTCTTTATAAATGGAGAAGTAGCTGTGGAGGAAGAGCAAGAGAAAGGAGAGAAGAAGGAGGAGGAGGAGGAGGAGGAGGAGGAGGAGGAGGAGGAGGAGGAGGAGGAGGAGGAGGAAGGAGGAAGGAGAACTGAAAATGTATCTCCGGAAAATAAAAAACTTTGACAAGGGAAAGGAACAGACAGGAAGGGAAATGGAGGGGAGAGAAGAGGGGAGAGAAGAAAGTGGAGGAGAGCACTTTTGAGGGAGGAAAGTTCTTATCTTTCACCATCAAAGACGTGAAGGACATTCTCTCTATCCTCCTCCTCCTCCTCTTCCTCCTCCTCCTCCTCCTCCTCCTTTTTGTCTGAATCAGCTGGAAATAAGGATTAACTTGGTCATGGGTGTCTTCTTAACCTTTCTCTCTCTCTCTCCTCCTCTCCTCCTCCTCCTCCTCCTCCTCCTCCTCCTCCTCTCCTCCTCCTCCTTAAGATACTATTTTCCTTATTCTTTCTTCTTCGTTATTCTTTGTTTTGTTAATATTTTATAACTTTGTGATGATGAAAAAGTATTTGTATTTTTCATTCATTCCTTTGTTCTATTTTTCCTTTTTATTCGTATTCATCTGTAGTGGCGAACGTACACACACACACACACCACACACACACACACACACCCTTTTTGAAAGAATGCCAAACACAACCAGTCATTATTTTTTCCTTCCTCTTTTTCCCTATATATTTTTTTCCCTCCTTCCTTTCCTTCCTTTTCTACAACAATCAAAAATATTCTGCTCCCCCACTTGAGAGAAATGAAAAAACATCCTTCCCTCGCTCTACTTTTTTCTCCTCTACGAAGGCAAAGAAAAAAAATTACACCCAAAAAAACAGACAAAGCAAAAAGGAAAACGAGAAATGAATAGGGTGAGTAACTTTCCCTCTGCAGAAGAACAGGATCGAGGCAACACCATCCTCCTCCTCCTCTTCCTCCTCCTCCTCCCTATCTCATCCAAGGGGGCAAGAACAGTTTCCAGAATAAAGTAAAGCTCAGTATAGGGGGTCTGTAAGGGGGAAGACCACGAAGCAGCGCGGAATCCCAGTCTACAACCCTATATAGTATTTCCCGCAAGGCAAGCCACAAACTCCACCACCACCACACCGGGACACAACTTGGGCACCAGCGACCAGTAATTTACCCTTCACGTTTATCAAGAGCTCAATAGACAGAACCTCAGAACTGCTTGTGTCCATTCCCCGCCCCCCGTCCCTTCTATCTACTGACAGGGGCTGGGAGACGGGGGGCTTGAGGGAGAGGTAGGTAGAAAGAGAGACAAGGAGGGGGTAGGGATGGTCGAGGGAGGTAACAGTGGTAGGGAGGGAAAATTATCGACTGACTTCTCCTTTTTTATAGATTTCACTCCAATTACCACGGAGGGGTTAAATACTCGTGTTTACTGGGTCAAATTGTTTGCTGGGGATAACGCCAAATATATTCCAGAGCATCATAAAAGCCAAAAGAGATTATGCTTAAGTTTGGAACCTGATCCCTAGAAAAAATGACCAATGGCAGCCCTGGTGTGGCCCTCGCTGCCTCACTCTGCTCGCTTATTGGCTCACCTCTCTTTGACTCCTCCCACTTTTCCCCGTGATGTCTGCGCGTCGTTGCAACACACATACACACACACACATACACACGTACACACACGCACACGTCTACACACACACACACACACACACACGGTCATTTATTTCGCCAACTTATTAATTCGTGACAATAATAAAGCGTTGAAGCGAGGTATGGAGAAACATTTTATATCTACACTCTTGGAGGCTGTATGGAAGGAGGAGGAGGAGGTGGTCGGGAGAAGAAGAAGAGGAGGAGGAGGAGGCGGAGAGGACTGTTTACAAAGCTTCTCAGACACACTCCTAGGAAGCCTCAAGACACCCACTGCCTTCACCACCACAATGATCTCCCTCCTCCTCCTCCTCCTTCTTCATTCCTACAGACGGCGGCGCTGGAGGAGGTGATTCTTCTTCGTATGGGAGCAATTATTTCATCATCTATCACTACAGATTAATGCCTGCCGCTCCCATAATGCCGGCTGTCGAAGGGTGTTCAGGGAAGGGAGGCGCGATAGATACCTACCAACAACCTAAGGACGCACACACACACACACACACACACCACACACACACACACACACACACCACACACCACACACACACACATGGTTGTATCCTATATAGAGTCCTCGTGTTTATTTTTCTCTCTCTCTCCAGCGTCCTGTTGTGTAACCTGAAGCTTGATTGGTTGGGTTCGTGTGTGTGTGTGTGTGTGTGTGTGTGTGTGTGTGTGTGTGTGTGTGTGTGTGTGTGTGTGTGTGTGTGTGTGTGTGTGTCTCTCTCTCTCTCTCTCTCTCTCTCTCTCTCTCTCTCTCTCTCTCTCTCTCTCTCTCTCTCTCTCTCTCTCTCTCTCTCTCTTCAGTATCTTGGTCACTCTAGTACTTCTTCAGTCTATCCTTCATTATTATTATTATTATTACTATTATTATTATACATCTACTACTACTACTACAACTTTATACTTAAATAAATAACTACTACTATCACGTACTCTTACTTAAAAACACAGTACACACACACACACACTAACACACACACACACACACACACACACACACACACACACACACACAGGTGACACGAGCAGCAAGACAGACGAGGAGCAGCTCAGGTGTGTAATGCTTGTAATCTGAACAAATAAGAGTGACTCACACCACTGCTGCCTCCCCCCCTCCACCCCCCCTCCCCCCCATCAATACTGATTGGGGGGGGAGGGGGGGGATGCAGGAAGACGTGTGTGTGTGTGTGTGTGTGTGTGTGTGTGTGTGTGTGTGTGTGTGTGTGTGTGTGTGTGTGAGAAACATAGATAATAGTAGTAGTAGTAGTAGTAGTAATTTCATCATAGTAATAATATCATCATCATCATCATCATCATCAAACCTAACCTAACCTAACCTAACCTAACCTATCCTTCACTACACCTCCCTCACTAACCCTTTCACTACCCTATCCTTACCTATCCTTCAGAGTCCCTTCCTTGTCCATCCCACACATCGCCCCTTCCCCTTCCTGCTTCCCCTGCTTCCCCTTCCCCTGCCCCCTTCCCCCGCCCCGCCCCGGCCCCGTAAATCCTCAAATCCTTCCTAGTTGCTGCCAATCCCCGCCAAGACTCAGAACAAACCACGGGAGTCTTTGCTAAACACAGGGAGGAGCAGTGTGTGTGTGTGTGTGTGTGTGTGTGTGTGTGTGTGTGTGTGTGTGTGTGTGTGTGTGTGTGTGTTTTCTTCATGTATTCCTCTCTTTGTTTTTTATATTCCTTTCTCCTTTTCTTTCTTTTTTTCTCCTAATTTAGCTTTCATTAATTTAAGTACTGTTTGATTTTTTTTTCTCTCTCTCTCTCTCTCTCTCTCTCTCTCTCTCTCTCTCTCTCTCTCTCTCTCTCTCTCTCTCTCTCTCTCTCTCTCTCTCATAGGGACAGGAAGAAAGAGAGACAGAGTGTGAGAATATTTTAATGGATGTTAAGGACAGGAGGAGGAGGAGGAGGAGGAGGAGGAGGAGGAGGAGGAGGAGGAGGAGGAGGAGGAGGAGGAGGAGGAGGAGGAGGAGGAGGAGGAGGGAAGATAAATGGAAGAAGTGTAACGTGAGTAGTAGGAAAAGGGAAAGAAAAATACGAAAAGGGAAGAGAAGAAGAAGAAGAAGAAGAAGAAGAAGAAGAAGAAGAAGAAGAGAAGAAGATAGAATAATGAAGAGAAAATATCTAGACAAGAACTCCGCGAAGGAAAGAAAGAAAGAAAGAAAGAAGGAAGGAAGGAAAGTGACTGGAATGAAGAGGAAGAAGAGAAAATGAAAGTAAGTGTGAAGATAAAGTGTGAAATTGGATGAAAGGAAAGGAAGAGTGAGTGGAATAAAAGGAGCGAGAGGAAGCAGAGTGAAAGGAAAGGGAGGATGAAGAAGAAGAAGAAGAAGAAGAAGAAGAAGAAGAAGAAGAAGCAGTAGTAGCAGTTCAGGACATTTTCAACAACAACAACAACAACAACAACAATTAATAACTAGTCAACACACACAACAACAAAAATAAACACACAGAGAACTTAACTAAAACTCCCAGACAGACAGAAAAAAATTGAGATGTGCATTCATGTATATATATATGTATGTATGTATGTGAGTATGTCTGTGTGTATGTGTGTGTGTGTGTGTGTGCGTGTGTGTGTGGTAAGGGAGGCCGGTCCGCTGCATCGCCCGCTGAGCTCTGCTAGATTTAGTAGATCAGCGTCAGATCTGCTAGATTCAACTTGGTCCTTTGGCTTTTCGTGCCAATCCTTGTAATCAATAGGTGAGGATCTGCAAGCCCTTTGTCAACTCCTGTTTTGAAAAATTTGGTGGCAATGTGTGACTGACGCTGTGCCGCCTAGACCACCAACGCTGCCTTGCCCTTATAGTTGTATGTAGTATTATTATGATTTTATTTGTATTTCTATTTGTATTTGTATTTTGGTTTTTAGTTTGGTTTGGTTTGGCTATATTTCCGAGGTGGATTTGTGTCTGTATTCTCTCTCTCTCTGTTCGTATTTGTTCGTATATGTGTCTGTGTGTGTGTAGGTGTGTGTCTCTCTCTCTCTCTCTCAATGATTTAGCCGTCTTACCACCCCTCCCCCTACCCCCCTTACCCCCCCCACACACGTCAGGGCACGAGTCGCGGTGTAAACAAAGGCACTTTATTAAGGGAACTGCGCGCCAAATAAACTCTTGCTCTTATCTTATTAAAAGCCTAAGGAGAAAATAGGCTTTACTTTTATAACGTTTAAACTTTTTACTATTTTTTTTTGAGAGGGGGTGGGTTGGGGTGGGTGATCTGATGTAAGTTCCTCTTCTTCTCCCTCTTCTTCCTCTTCTTCCTCCTCCTCCTCCTCCTCCTTTTAAACACTCGTAAGGCAATTAAGAGAGCTGTAAAGTCTACATTTATTGAGAGTTTTAGTATTTTTTTTCTCTTTTTTTAATATTCTCTTTAATTTCGTACTTTTTAATATACATCATTCTTCCTAACTATTATTTTCCCATTTTTTTCCCTATTTTCCCTTATTTTCCTCTATTCCATCTTTACTGTATTTCACACTACCTCTTCCTTCCTTCCTTCCTTCCTATTCCCTCTTCCTTCCCTTTTACGGCAAACTATTTCTCTCCATACACCTGTTACACCCTTCCTCCTCCTCCTCCTCTTCCTCTTCCTTCTCCTCCTCCTCCTCCTTTACAATACTATAACACCTTGCAGCCACACTCCCCTCCTCACCTTCCTCTAAATCTAATCCACCCTCACCCTCCTCCTCCCTCCAGCCGCGCCTCCTTCAGTAGAGAGTCGCCTCCTCCTCCTCCTCCTTTCCAGACGTTTACACAAGCCTTAAATCGTCGCTTGCTCAAGGTTTCCGTTGCAGGTTGCTGTCTCTTTAATTTGTTTGCTAGAAGATGATCAGGTGAGGAATGCAACGAGGGGGAGGAGGAGGA
>JAPQNM010000023.1:1753174-1780674 GCA_029783475.1 Metacarcinus magister
TGATGGTGGTGGTGGAGGTGGTGATTGTGGTGGAGATGGAGGCTGTGGTGGTGGTGATGGTGGTGGTGGATCAGGTGCCCCCCCACCCCCCCAAACAACACCCCAAGGACCAAATTAAATCCAAATAGGAAATACATACATTTTCACACTTTCTTGCTACCATCAAAGAACTTTTAACTAATGAGAGAGAGGGGGGAGGAGGGGGAAGGGAGGAAGATGAAGTGAGGTATAGAGGAGGGGGAGGAGGAGGAGGAGGAAGAGGAAGAGGAGTCCCTAAGGTGTCACAATATACCTGGGAGACTAATAATCCCTTCTGGAACTAAGGTCAGCGTGGGTTAGCGGGGAGGTGTGAGGTGGGAGGATCGAACCTGGAACCCTCACACAGAAGAACAAGTCAAATGTCAGACTATATACCAACACCACACACACACACACACACACACACACACACACACACACACAAATAATTATGTTGATCCGTATTCCATTGAAGCTCTGTAACTCAACGTAGGAATGAGCTTCAATGAGACACACAAAAAAAATAAATAAAAAAAGAGAGATTAGGAGAAATACTCTTAATCTTCAATAACAATAACAATAATAATAATAATAATAATAATAATAAATCCACTACCACTACTACCACAGAACAACCACAGCTACTACTACTACTACTACTACTACTACTACTACTACTACTACTACTACTACTACTACTACTACTACTACTACTACAACCGCCTCTACTACGCCAATCGGAAAAAACTGGAAAACGCATTCATTAGATCCGAGATGTGAGCGCTGGGAGGAAGTGAATGAGAGAGAGGGAGAGGGAGAGAGGGAGAGGCGGAGAGGGGGAGAGAGGGAGGGGTGAGTGAATGCGTGTATGAGGTGGGGGGGAGGAAAAAGAGAGGAGATGAACGTGGCAGGGGAGGAGAGAGAGGGAATGGGGAGGGGAGAGGAAAGGGAGGTAAGGAAAGAGAGAGAGAGAGAGAGAGAGAGAGAGAGAGAGAGAGAGAGAGAGAGAGAGAGAGAGAGAGAGAGAGAGAGAGAGAGAGAGAGAGAGAGAGAGAGAGAGAGAGAGAGAGATGAAAAATGATAGATAAGTGGGAAAGAAGAACAAGTAGATAGGTAAGGTAAGGATAGCACTATTATAATAACTACGCAGTAAAATAAAACTTTATATATATATAAAAACATGACTTTCCTCCTCATTTTCTCGAAAGCTATTAGAGATATTGGAAGTATCATTGCATCTGATAGGCCTAATTAAACTGTACAACTGTCATTATGAATATTAGTTATATGGCTATAATATATAGTATATAGGTAAGAGGGGAGAGAGAAGGGAGAGTGAGAGGAAGGGAGAGAGAGGAAGAGAAAGAAGAATAAATGAAGGGAGAAAGTGATGGGATGAGAGTGAACATGAGGGGAAAGAAGAGTGAAAATGAGAAGAGAGAGAGTGTGTGAGGGGAAGAGACAGAATGAGAGGAAGAGGAAGGGGTAGAGGAAGGGGAAAGGGGAAGTAGGAAAGGGTGTTAGTGGTATCGTATTTTTCACACAGTTCTGGAATTGCAGTAATGAACAGGTATATCCGGTCCCAATAGAGGTGTGTGATCTATTGAGCATTAGCTGCGTTATTAATGAGTGCAGCGCAGATCACTCTAATCCCTTGCCTAATACCTACAAACCGTCACTGCATTAGCCTCCCGAACCTACCTAATACTACTACTACTACTATTACTATTACTATTGCTATTGCTATTTGTACTATTTCTACTACTGGTGTGTGTCTGTGTGTAACTTAACTTAACCTAACCTAACCCTAACCTACCTACTACTACTACTACTACTACTACTACTACTACTACTACTACTATTACTACTCTTGTCTCATTTTCAATTTTATTATCATATTTTTTGTATTGCAGAAAAGTTTATTTAAAGATGAATATTTTAGTATGTGTTTGTTTGTCTGTTTATATATATCTTTTTTTTTTCTTATCGTGTGATTGTGATGTGATTGAAAAAGATAATTCAGGTTTTTTTGTGTGTGTTTAAAATTAGCTTTAATATTAATAATCTCTCTCTCTCTCTCTCTCTCTCTCTCTCTCTCTCTCTCTCTCTCTCTCTCTCTCTCTCTCTCTCTCTCTCTCTCATTTCCCCCCCCCTCCCCCCCTTCCCTCCCCTCATATAACCTTTAATTTTCCCTGAAGCTTAATAATTTTGACAGATCTATAATCACTTGCACGTTGGGTTGTTTTATTTTCAGCAGTTATAGTGGTAATGATAGTAGTAGTAGTAGTAGTAGTAGTAGTAGTAGTAGTAGTAGTATTATCATCTTTTTACACCTTTATCTATCTCTCTCTCTCTCTCCTAGCTTCCATTCTCTCTCCCCTTCCCTCCTCCTCCTCCTCCTCTTCCTCCTCCTCCTCCTCCTCCTCTTACTGCTTCAGAAGGAGGAAAAGTGACAGTTCAGACATTGGCTTACTTTATTTCCTTCCTTTCTTTCCTCCTGTTTTTTCCTTTCCTTCTCATCTCTTACTTGTGATTTTTTTCTCTCTCTACTACTACTACTACTACTACTACTACTACTACTACTACTACTACTACTACTACTACTACTAGCCAGACCGTTGTGTGCAAGTCGAGACACACTTGTTCCTCCATCACTCACCTTTATGGGAGGGAAGGAACGCTCGCCTCCCCTCCCTCTCTCTCTCTCTCTCTCTCTCTCTCTCTCTCTCTCTCTCTCTCTCTCTCTCTCTCATGTTACAAGTGGAAGCTAAAATGTATGTAAAATGTGGCACAGAAGTGGAGGGAACCAGGGAGGGAGGGAGGGAGAGAAGGAAGGAGGGATGCGGTTAGGAGAGAAGGAAGGAGGGAGGAGAGGAGGGGAGGAGGGAGGGAAAGTAGACGGTTAAAATCTGGTAAAGGAAGGGGAATCAGATATTTAGAAAGGAGGAGGAAGAAGAAGAGTGAAGAAAGGGTTGAGAAATGAAAAGAAAAGAGAAAAAAGAGAAGAAAGAGAGATGAGAAAAAGAGGAAGGAGGCAAAGAAGGGAAGATAAAAACAGGTAAAGAAGAATAAACCAATACAAAGATTTAAATAAAGATAAAGAAGATGGAGATAGAGAGAAAAAAAAAAGAGAAAATTAGAAAAAAAATTATGATAAGACCACCACCACCACCACCACCACCATCACCACCACCACCACCACCACCACCACGTCAAGGAGACAGGGCGTGGCATTACTACTTAACCATCTACCAGGTAAGTCCAACACACACCTGCCTGTCACCACCTGTCTGTCACCTGTCACCTTCATTATCACCACCACCACTACTATTACCAGAGAGAGAGAGAGAGAGAGAGAGAGAGAGGAGAGAGAGAGAGAGAGAGCAGCCAACCAGCCACATCAAACCTTCCAATAATTAACAGGAAACCCACCTGGTACACCCCTTACAAACAGGTGTCTCTCCCCTCCTATCCCCTCCCACGCCCTCCTCTCCCCTCCCACACCCTCCCACACCCTTCCTCTTCCCTCCCACACCCTCCTCCTTCCCTCCCACACCCTCCTCCTCCCCCCCCACGCCCTCCTCCTCCCCTCAGTGCCCGCAGAAGACAAATAGCGAGGAGGATCTCAGAGCTAAGGAATGGATCTTTCCAAACACTCTGCAAGCGAGTTAGTGGAGGTAAGGTGGAGGAAGGGAGGGAAGGGAGGGAAGGGAGGGGGTGGAGGGAAGGGAGGGAGGGAGGGAAGGCTCGCTGGCTAGCCTCCTAAGACGGGGAAATAAACGAGTGTTGTCAGAGTCAGCCCAAGGAAGGGAAATCAAAGAGTGTATGTTGCAGATGAATGAGGAAGGAAACCAGCTGACTGTGTTGATGTAAGATTAGAGCGAGCGAGCGAGCGAGAGAGAGAGAGAGAGAGAGAGAGAGAGAGAGAGAGAGAGAGAGAGAGAGAGAGAGAGAGAGAGAGAGAGAGAGAGAGGGGAGGGGGTTAATGATTCAAAATGTTACCAAAAATAATCCACAACGTAACTATTTCTCTCTCTCTCTCTCTCTCTCTCTCTCTCTCTCTCTCTCTCTCTCTCTCTCTGACATCACACCTTTGAAACTAAGAAGACACATGAATAGAAGAAGAAGAAGAAGAAGAAGAAGAGAGCATTCATGAGGTTGGTTTAAAGAGGAGGAAGAGGAGGAGGAGGAGAGAAAAAGTAACATAATCAGGACCAGGAGGAGGATATAGGATAGGTATTTTAGGAGGAGGAGGAGGAGGAGGAGGAGGAGGAGGAGGAGGAGGAGGAGGAGTTACAAATAAGAATGTACAAAGACACACGTTTGCTTGACACTCTATCCTCTCTCACCCTTTCTCTCCCACACCCTTCTCTCTCTCTCTCTCTCTCTCTCTCTCTCTCTCTCTCTCTCTCTCTCTCTCTCTCTCTCTCTCTCTCTCTCTCTCTCTGCCTTATCTCCAATCATCAGAGAAAAGATTAACTAATGAGATTTCTGTCGTCACCAATTACTCTCTCTCTCTCTCTCTCTCTCTCTCTCTCTCTCTCTCTCTCTCTCTCTCTCTCTCAAAATAGAAAAAAAGAGATAACAGGAGGCAGCCCTCGCATTGTCCTCTCCACGCCCATAAATCAGAAATGGGCGGGACGGGCGGGCATCACCATTACAATGTGGGCGTGGTGGGTGGAAGGGGAGAGAGAGAGAGAGAGGTGAATGTGATAATGGGTGTGTGTGCGTGTATATGTATATATGTGTGTGTGTGGTGTCATCTCTCCCTTTTTCTATCTATCTCTCCCTCTTTCCCTCTCCCTCCCTCCCTCCCTCCTTCTCGTTATCTCTCCCTCCCTTCTTTATTTCCTTTTCCTTGTCCTCCCCCATTACCCTCCCATTCTGGTTCTATTCTCCAGTAAACAATGGGAGGTGGTGGAGACACGTGGAGTTTTATCTATGTCAACACGAACCCCCCCTCTCTCTCTCTCTCTCTCTCTCTCTCTCTCTCTCTCTCTCTCTCTCTCTCTGTATGTGTGAGAGAGATAAAGTATGTGAAATAGATGGATAGATAGACAGACAGGCATAGATAGATAGTATTATTTTAACTCTTCCACGCTCAATTCCTATCACTGAAATCCTGACTGACTGACTGACTGACTGACTAACTGAGTGACTGACGGTGACTTATAATGTGTCAGGAAGAGGGAGTGTAGCCTTGAAATACTACTACTACTACTACACTACTACTACTACTACTACTACTACAAGGCATTACTTATTATTATTATTATTATTATTATTATTATTATTATTATGAAAACGTCACATCACCATTACCACCCAGACAGTAAATCACAACACCAGCTGACCACACACACACCACACACACACACACACACACACACACACACACACACACACACCACACACAATGGGATGAACACCAAACGCAATGGGCCAGAAAATTTTTATTCCCTTTATCTGTTCCCAAAGTCAACATTAGCGAGTGATCAGGCGCCCTCCCTCCCCTCTCTCCCTCCTTCTCTCTCCCTCTCTCTTTCTCTCCTCACCCTCCCCCTCTCTCTCTCTCCCTCCTATTCACCCTCTCCCTCTCTCTCTCCCTCAAACACACGAGTCATTCTGAAACTTATCATTCTTTCATCTTTCATCCTTTTGTTCTTCCTATTTTGATTTTCTATTATAGTTATTCTTATCCTGGTGATTATTAATATTATATCTATTATTATTATTATTATTATTATTATTATCATCACGGTTTGTTATGATTTTTTTTTCTCTCTTTCTCTCCTTCAATATTTAGTTTTCTTTTTTCACTTCTATTTATGAGCCGATACAAAAAAATAAATAAATAAATAAATTTTTTTAAAAACTCGATAAATACTGACAATCTATGCATGTCAACGAGAGAGAGAGAGAGAGAGAGAGAGAGAGAGAGAGAGAGAGAGAGAGAGAGAGAGAGAGAGAGAGAGAGAGGTAGCTAGATCGAGAGGTAGCTAGATCGACAGATAGAGAAAAAACAAAAAGGAAGGATGAACCGAACGAAAGCAAGGAACAGGAGGAAAAACAGAAACAGAAGGAAGAGGAGGAGGAGGAGGAGGAGGCAGCATCAGCGAGCCATCAGCAGCGTCCCTCTCTGATAAATCACCTTTACAATATCGCACTATATTGTCCGTTCTCGTTTTAATTCAGATCTGCGACGTTCATTCATCCAGGATTAACCCGCGGGGGGGCCCAGAGACACCCTGGGGAACGCCGGGCTGGGGGGGGGAAGGGAGGGGGAAGGGAGAGAAGGGAGAGAAGGGAGGGAACGGGAGGGAAGGGAGGGAAGGGAGGGATGGAGTGACAGGACGAGGTGATGGTAAATACAAAGGAAAATAATGGGAGGCATATGGCTTATTATCATGATACAACCTTTAGCGAGAGAGAGAGAGAGAGAGAGAGAGAGAGAGAGAGAGAGAGAGAGAGAGAGAGAGAGAGAGAGAGAGAGAGAGAGAGAGAGAGAGAGAGACTGGCTGGTGTTTAATTTGCATAAAGATAATAATGACACCCACAGCACAATCTGTCGCTGGTGACGGGGGGGAGAGAGAGAGAGAGAGAGAGAGAGAGAGAGAGAGAGAGAGAGAGAGAGAGAGAGAGAGAGAGAGAGAGAGAGAGAGAGAGAGAGAGAGAGAGAGAGAGAGAGAGCTCGCAATGCATCCTATACATACAATAATAATAATAATAATAATAATAATAATAACAATAAGGAAAAAGAAAAAGAACAACAAATGAAAGAAAAAAGCTAAATAAGAATCAAATCCAGTTAGTTTACACACACACACACACACACACACACACACACACACACACACACACACACACACACAAGGCAAGGCACTGGTGTTTTCCCAGTAATATCATTAATAACATTTTGCTGCCAAGAGAATTATAATATTATACTTTAATTAATGACCTCCGCGTGACCAACCTGTTAGTTACAACCACATTACCTTTACCTCCTCCACCTGCCCTTCCACATCTACCTGTACACACCTCACCTTCTCTCCACCTGTCATAGTCTCAACCTCATATTCATCCTTATCCTTCACCTCATATTCCACTACTACTAACCTAACCTAACCTAACCTAACCTAACCTACTATACTACTACTACAAATTAAAGAGAGAGAGAGAGAGAGAGAGAGAGAGAGAGAGAGAGAGAGCGAGAGAGAGAGAGAGAGAGAGAGAGAGAGAGAGAGAGAGAGAGAGAGAGAGAGAGAGAGAGAGAGAGAGAGAGAGAGAGAAATACTCCCTCGAGGCCTGTTCCTCATTTTCTCCCAAAAGCTGTCAAATCGTAAAAATAATAACGATAATTTGATCTATACTTTCCATTTTCCGCAAGGCTGACCACTAACTGATCTTGTGTGTGTGTGTGTGTGTGTGTGTGTGTGTGTGTGTGTGTGTGTGTGTGTGTGCTAGTGTTATTGTCTCCTATGTGCCAGAAAACAAAACAAATAAAAAAAAATATATATCATTCAAACCTTTTAATATATAACACCTGAATAGTATCATTAATTTCTCTCTATTATTCATCATCTTTATACTATTATAATATTCGTCGGATCATTTCCATCAAACTTTACCTTACTTCTTCTTTAGTCTACCCTTTAACACACACCAAACACACACACACACCACACACACCACTACCCCCTTTTAATATACCCACCAACCAACCAACCAACCAAGCAACCAAAACAACAGCGAGAATTAAATGAAAACCTGAATATAAATGTAAATATTAATTCTAAACTCGCTCAAGACAATATCAGCGGCCGGGGTAGCATAGGAGCGGAGCGTCACTCTCCCTAATGACTTGATTAGGCTGTAAGTGTCCCAGGCCGCCAGTGTAATTGGGTCGTTTCAGCCCTTACGGTCTCATTTCGCCTCATATTGACTGATAATTTATTCCTGTTGGGGTCGGACGGCGGGGGGTGATGGGGTTGGGGGGTAGGGAGAGAGGGAGAGAGAGGAGAGGGAGAAGGGGGGTGATGGTGATGGCAAGTGTGTGTGTGTGTGTGGGTGTGTGTGTGTTCTGATACTGGAGCACACACAAACTCTCTCTCTCTCTCTCTTCTCTCTCTCTCTCTCTCTCTCCTCTCTCTCTCTCTCTCTCTCTCTCTCTCTCTCCTCCTGCATCTTCCTAACATCAATATTACTCCATTTACACCTCTCTCCCTCCGTCACCCCTCACCCCCCTTGGCGAGGCTGTGGGGAGTGAATGGGTGACCAATTTAATTATTTTCATATTGACACCATCAGCGTCACCTAGCCAGCAGGAGGGAGGAAAATTAAACGCTAACACTGCCTGCTATTTATCCCTGGAGGAGGAGGAAGAGGAGGAGGAGGAGGAGGAGGAGGAGGAGGAGGAGGAGGAGGAGGGTGGAAGAGAGGGAGGTATTGATAAAGTGGAAGGAAAGTGGAAGATTGTGAAGGGAGGAAAGGGAGGAGGGATAAAGCGCATGAGGGAAGAGGAGGAGAGGAGAGAAGAGAAACGAGGCATGGAAGAAGAGAGGAGAGGAGAGGAGAGGATACAAGGCTCTGAGGTAAGATAGAATAGAAGGAGGAGGAACAGGAAGAGGATAAAGAAGAGGAGGAAAAGAAGGATGATAATGTAGAACAGGAATACACAAAAATACATAAATAAATACAGGTGTTAAAAGATACAGGTGTGAAAAGATACGTAAGGTGGAAGTAAGAAATATGAATGAAAATGAGAACAAAGGATGATAAGAATTACAGTAATGAATAAAAATACCAAAGCAAGGAAATACTGGAAGATAAGAGAGAGAGAGAGAGAGAGAGAGAGAGAGAGAGAGAGAGAGAGAGAGAGAGAGAGAGAGAGAGAGAGAGAGAGTATTAAGACAAGGTCAATTTTCTTTCTCTAAAACTAACCATCCATTCTCTCTCTCTCTCTCTCTCTCTCTCTCTCTCTCTCTCTCTCTCTCTCTCTCTCTCTCTCTCTCTCTCACCTAGGCCCACCGTTCTTTATCTCATTTAATTCCGTTTCGTTCACGTTTTGATGTGTGATAACCTTATCTATGACGTCACCATCACGCCACTGCCCTGAGAGAGAGAGAGAGAGAGAGAGAGAGAGAGAGAGAGAGAGAGAGAGAGAGAGAGAGAGAGAGAGAGAGAGAGAGAGTCATGTTAGATATAAAAAAGTGTATGATAGATATTTAAATTAAGGAAATAACAATATATTTTTTAATACTATAACGATACAAGGTCAAAGTGAGAATTATAGTGACCTAATTGTAGTATTTATATGGAAAAAAGGTTATATATACATAGCTCGTAAATCAAGTTATCAATTATCAAGATAGTTCTCTTATCAATGGGTTTAGTTAGATATACTGGGATTCAATAAAGATTACGTAAGAATTGGATCACATATAAGGTACACTGTAAAAAATAAACTGTAAATTTTACAGAAAATGTACTGGCATCCATGCTGCCAAACATTCTCTGTAAAATTTACGATGTTCTGTAAACCATTTTATCCGTAAAATAAATACAGTTTTTCTGTAAAAAGATTTACAGAAATTATCTGTAAATTTACATTTACTGTAAACACTTTACTGTACAAAATATATTTTTCTGTAAAATATTTAACAGAAATTATCTGTAATTTTTTTCTATTTTCATATCCCTGTATTTTTGTATAGCATTTTCTTGTATTTGTTCCACAATTGAGCCAGCAATAACTACAGTATTTATAAGAACTTGTAGATACCTTTATGAAGGTATTTACAGGTTCTAATGAATACCATAATTAATGCTGCACTTTTCTGTAAGAAATTCAAGTAAAATATTGTACAAAAATATAAAAAAAAACTCAGTTCATAGAATATTTGTGAATCACTGGAAAGCATCTCCTTTGGAAAAGAATAATACAAAGTAATTGATAATTAATATGCATTTTATTTTCAAGTACAAAGGTTATATTTTTATTGAAGTATTCCCCATGACAGACACTACTTAATGACACTTACTGTGGCAACTTATCATATCTTGAGTGTAAGATGTCACCCCTATGTGATACAATATAAAAGTATAAAAATATTTCATATAATATCTTTGGTCAAATTCCTTACCTGAATATAATGATAGAAAAATAATCGAGAATGTTCCATTTAGAAGTACATTAAAATATCATTGGAAAATGTAGTAAAGTTCCACCTCTCTGCTGCCACTGTCTGGGTTGATGCTTACAAAACATCTGAAAGGATAAAGACAGTGTACACAATGAACATGGTATTGTCATCTTTATAATGGAACACACAACAATATTCTTTCAACACCTATATGCATATCACTAACATATATATATATATATATATATATATATATATATATATATATATATATATATATATATATATATATATAGTCTATGTAATCTGTTGAGTTTGAAAGATTAAACACAATATATTCTATGGTATGTGGAAGTGCCTTACGTTCAGAAAAACCAATCTCCCACTTACCAATACATACTCTGATCGTGAAAGGAGAAAAGCTCACTGCTTGTGTCTTGTAAGGTAGGCGAGGCGCGACGGGATGCCAGTCACACACCATCATACCAGTCACTTCTGGGCAGGGGACTGGCGGTTGGCGCGCCGTGCCGCGCTGTGCCACTCAAATCATAACTGACGACTGTGATGCACGATATTGTGTACCAAGTTTACCTTCACTCTTTTATTCTATTTGCCACGCTTCCTTAAAAACATAATTATTTTAAAGATCAACAAAGAGAAAAAATAGTTACTTACCGTAGTTACTTACCGTACAACCATTGTCAGAAAAAATAGTTACCGTACAACCATTGTCTTGCTCTCCACAGCACAATGATGATGATGAATATTCTCTTCTCATAATCTCTTCTCTACAGGATGTCTATAGCCGAACCAAATCACATTTGCGCCAAATATTTCTTTTATCTTCATTAGTTTTCAACTCATTACCTTGCACTGAATGTTATATAAACCGCACGTAACACGAACAATACGCAATAACCACCATTATGTACTTTCCTCTTTTTCCTTATCCCTCTCTTTCTTATTCTCCTTCTCTCCTTCCCCTTCCCTCCCTCGCCATCTCCCTCTCCCCTCAAGACCCTTCCCCTCATTCCTCCATTTTCCATGTGTAGCTTTGTCAACCTATTAAACCCAACACAAATTTATATAATACTCATCTTGTACTTACTCCACGTCGTCCTCTGCTGCTGCCACGTGTTCACCAGTCCTCAGTGCACGTCCTCCTCGTCCTAGATGCACGTATATACACTATAATATCACTTAAATAAGGAAAAACTGAAGCAGGGATTAGCACTTCTTTCTTTCTTCCTTCCTTCCTTCCTTCCTCCCGCTACGACGCGGATTAATACGTGTCACTTATTAACTTTTCTTATATATTGACAGTTTATGAAGTTCTAGTGATTTATTTTACGTATATAATTATGGTTTACAATATTTACTTTATCTATGTCGTCTATAGCTCATAATAGTGAGTTAGTATTTACTTAAGCTGCTTATCGATGATTCTGAGGGTAGCCTAGTACACTAATTGTTGTATAACTATATGTTCTAATGGATTGAAGATTACCCAGTGATATATGATGGGTATTAATTATTGTATTGTCTTATTATACAGCCTAACGCACAGAAATAAGCACACAGGAGGTATAGTTTAGCGTTTAATAGCCTATTCTTGCTACGCTGTCCATTCTTCCGCCATGTAAAGTAGTGCCTGAAAGCTGATCAGGAAAGATTATATATTCTTATCAAGTTCAATGATCAAACTAGAACATGTGTATTAAATAGAAGGAAATATAGATAAATAAATGTAGTATATGACGAGGTTACTAGTTTTTTATTTATTTATCTTTATTATCATTTCCTCGTTCTAGTCAATTCTTTATATAATTATTTCTTAACCTGAAGCACTGAAATAATGTTTAAGCGCAGGAATGGACATTAAATCAGAGTAATACAATATGTTAAAACTACTGACTAGGCTATACAAGACGTAGAATAAGTTAGAAATGAAAATATATGACTATAATACATGTTTAGTTTATCTTGTATATGTCTTTGATTGAGAATGAATAAATAGTGTGATGAAACCATATCTTCTGTTTGTATTATAGACTTGTAGTTGTAGTTGCTTATGTAAGGAAGCTGAAGGAATATCGGAGCATCTGTACTAGGCTTGAAGGAGTGTTAATCTGCCTTGGTTTGAGTTAAATTAATGTTAGTGAAGGAAAGGTTTAGAAATAAGTGAAAATAGATGAGTACAAGGTTAAGAAATGTTTAGATATATATATAAACTGTGTGAAATGTGTAAAAAGTGTAAAAGCAATAAGAATACCGTAATGAAGTTTATAAATATGTAATAAATAGATGAATAGGAGGATAAGAATGTGTAAAAATGAGGAAGGAATGTGTAATTATGTGTAAAATATGTTAAATTATATGAAAATTGTCTATAAATGTGTAAAATAAATATCAGTACAAGGAATAAAGTAATACAATAATGTAATGAAGTTAGGAAAATGTTAAGTAATGTGTAAAAGTACGTAGATGACTTATAAAGATTAATAAAAAGTTTAATGAAAAAAAATAATAAATTGGTTAATGATAAACACCTTTTTCACGACATATACTTTATTCTGAAAGGACTTAAAGGTACGATAAAGGAAGGACTAGGTGCGCGCACACACACACACACACACACACACATACACACACACACACACACACACACACACACACACACACACATATGAACTCCAACTATGTACAAAAATAGTCATAGTTTTCACCAATTATAGAAAACATTTTGTCCTAAGAGACGTCAGGAGGAGGAGGAGGAGGAGGAGGAGGAGGAGGAGGAAGTGAAGAAAAGAATGAATTTTTATTTATTCTATTTTTTCCAATAAGTTAACACATATAAAGTCATTTGAGTTTCCAATCAAAGTCTAAATCATAAATAATTTGATGGGTTTTTTTTTATATATATATAAATTTGAAAATAAATCACAGGATCTCAGTTGACTGTTTTGTTTTTAGTACATTTCAATTCTTTAAATCATTAACAAAATTACGAAAATCAGAAGAAAAACTATTGAATCCTCCTCTTGTTATTATTTTCCTCCTCCTTCTCCTCCTTTTATTATTTTTCCCCCTCCTCCTCCTCCTCCTTTTGTTATTATTTTTTTCCCTCCTCCTCCTCCTCCTCCTCCAGTATACATAGCCACATATAAATACAGCGAAGCATTCAGGCTATACACACATATACATGGTGTTGAAATGAATAAGAATACAGAGTCACACACACACGAGAAGCTGTACACTTGAGGACGCAACCCTCGCTACAATGATAATAATAATAATAATAATAATAATAATAATAATAATAATAATAATAATAATAATAGTCTAGTTTCCTTGATAACTATTAAACACACGCGCATGATATTTTTTTCTCTTCTGAAAGTCTATAAGGATATTCTTTTGGCTCTAGCTAAGTGATGTTAATATTTCTCTATCACTATGCAAACCTCCACTTCCTTATGTCATGAAAATATATAAGAAAACAATGAAAAAAAATATATAAAGCATTAAAATTGAAAGGTTTACGTAAATAGGATTCAAAATATAATAATAATAATAATAATAATAATAATAATAATAATAATGGATTTTTCGTGTTTGGGAAATGACTCCTAAACTGTTTTGGAAGACTTTGCATCACTCACAGCGTTTACGAGAAAGGGGAACTATTTACAGTGTTAGAAAGCTTATAACGAACAGTACCGCACCCACACCCACGCCTTCACACCCACACCTTCACACCCACACCCACATCTTCGTCCCCCAGCCCCCAGCCCCCAGTCCTTCCCCTCCACCCCTCCACACATGCGCGGAGTAGAGGGCAAAAGAGTAACCCACAAACATAATTATCTTCCACTGTGTCGTCGTCTGCCACAAGGATTGAATTGCTACAGAAAATTTATTTATCTTACGTCACGTCTGTTTGGGTAGAGGTGAGTGACCACTAATGTTTTCCCTTTCTTCAGTATCTTCTTTTATTGCCTGTACAAGCAGTGTTCCCTCAGCGGCGGACGCGGAGAGACGCTGGATATCCCGCGGCGACGGTGACCCGCTGGCGGCCTCCTGGTGCGGCGGCCACGGTAATGGAGTGTTGAGGGACGCGGTGAGTGGTAATTGTCTCTTCCTGTCAGCCTTCTGGTCACTCCTGAGGAAGGTTTGACACCCTCACACCACCCTCCTCCCTCACACACGCGGCTGAGAGGCACAACACCACTAGACAACACCAGCGCCGCGCCAACACCAGCATACAAAGGTGGGCACGTCGCTCTAAAGACGCCACCTACCACCTAGGCCTATAGAAAGTCTGGGCACTCTTCACGCCGCGGGCACTGCTTGTCATCACCGCTGGCACACAACACCAGACCAGACCACTCATGTCATGTAAGTCTGAGGATCACGGCCAAGCACACCTCACGTCTTGGGTGCATCAGTCTGTGTCTGTTACACCCACACCCCCACACCCCCGCTACACACGTACACACACACACACCTCCTTCACGCCCCACACCCCCGCCTCGTGCTCAGGATGGCGACACACCCCGTGATGGCCGCGGCCCCGATGACTGGTGTGCCTGGCTCCTCGGGCGTCCATACCTGTGGCCTCCACCTCCACCCTCCACCTCCACCTCCAGTCTTAATGTACAGTACAGCAAGGAGGGGAGCGTGCCGTGAGGTGCCGCCGCCTTACACGGTGGAGCGGTCACCCATGGAGTACTGGCAGGCGGAGAGCGAGTTCTGACGGGGCGACACAGGGCCGTACGAGAAGGCGGGTGAGTGTGACTTTGCCTTGAGACGGAGGGAGGCGATGGAGGAGGACATGGTGGTCTGGTCGCGGTACACGTAGGGCGGCGTCGGGGCGGGGTAGGGACAGGCCGCGGCGCTGGAGCCCAGGGACGAGGCCATGGTGGTGGGCATGAGGTTGGTGGAGCTGCTCATGCCCTGCGTGGGCGTCTGGAAGCAGTTGATGGGCGACATGGCAGACGGCTGCTGACTCATCATGTTGACGCCGTTGAAGCCCCAAGCAAAGCTCTTAGTGCTGAGGGGCGGCGGCGTGACGCGAGCCCAGTTGTTGTAGGACGAGTACCCGGAGTACAGGCCGTCGTCAGGCCAGGCAAACCCGTTCAGCTGGGCGCCCCAACCACACTTCAGGTCCCCGGGCATACCCGCCGTCATGGCGTGACGCTCCCGCTTCCTCCACTTGGCCCGCCGATTCTTGAACCAAATCTGTGGGCGGAGGAGGAAAGAAGGAGTTAGTGTACAGCAGTGTGAGAAGGCAGGACGCGGGAGCAGGCCAGGCCTTCACAACCCGACCTGCACGCTGCGTCAAGGTCTGGAGGCCAGGGATAATGAGGAGCTCAGAGAAGTGAACCATCATTAACTCAGTCTCCTCCGCTGCCTTGCTGGCTGCTGGGAGAGGCGGGGCTACCAAGGGGAAGGAGAGGAAGGCAGCATACCAAGAATACCTTAGGAGGAAGGGAAGCGGCGAGGTGTGATCAGAATACAACTGCAAAGGAAACACAGGAGAGGGAGAGGCGGAGAGAGAGTGTGAAGAGTAGCCTGGGAAGCATACCTATAGTGAAGGGGTGAAGGGTAGGCTGGATAGATACCATTGCTATCAGGCAAGGAATCCTGACGTGACGCCAGGCTTGTGTTCCCCCGTCACACCCTCCTGTCACCAGCTTATCCTCCAGTTTGTTATTGTTATCCGTCAGATTAAGCTTGTCTGATAAGCTAACTTGGGGGATCACAGAAGCATTAGTTTGTTTGTTAATATTATGCCAGCAAAACGACCCCCCCTTTACCCCCCTAAGCTGTGCCCCCTCCCCCCCCCCCACGCCCCTCTCAGCCCCCTTCCCTCAATTTAATGTGGAGTCATGTAGAAAATGGATGAATTAACTGATAAATTTGATAAAAAGGTTTCAACATAGTCAACGTTGCATATCTCTCCTCTCTCCTCTCTCTCTCTCTCTCTCTCTCTCTCTCTCTCTCTCTCTCTCTCTAACCTGATTCCTACAATTTCTTTAAGCAATATTAGCCATTTCATAAACTCTCCTCCTCCTTCTCCTCCTCCTCCTCCTCCTCCTCCTCCTCCTCCTCCTGCTTGCCATTCTCCACGACACACTCATTCTCCCTCCCTCCCTCTCTTCTCTGATCCTCACTCCTCCACCTCATCAAACTGTTTCTCCTTACCTCCTTCTCTCTATCCCTTTCACATCCCCCCCATCTCTATCTTCCATTCTCCATCTCTCTCTCTCTCTCTCTCCCTCTCCCTCTCTCTCTCTCTCCCAATTTGCAAGCTAAGGTCCTTTACCATCAGATTCTCGGCTACTTTGCTGATAACGCCCCTTCCTTTACTCCTACAGGGGGAGAATGAGGGAAGGTACGTACTGAGGGATCTTCAGGAGGGGAGTTGAGTGGTAGGGGCGGGTGGGGTGAGGCTCTGAAGGGGAAGGGAGTAGAGGAAGAGGGTAATTTCATAGGTGTTTCATAGATGTGTTTCCTCTCCTTCCAAATGACAGGTTAAGCTTAGGTCTCCTGTTTGTTAGTGATAAGTGTTTGGTGGGTGTGTGTGTGTGTGTGTGTGTGTGTGTGTGTGTGTGTGTGTGTGCGCTATACTAACATACATATAAACAATCACACCTCAGTCAAAACAAACACAAACACAATAAACACAGCACACATACATACACACACACACACACACACACACACACACACACACACACACACACATACATACAAGAAAACAGTATAAAACAAGCCATAAAACACTGCTGCTCCACACTCATCTCATTCACTGCAGGAGAAAATACCTCCACAAGGCACCAATTTCAATAAAGGTAAACCTCCTCTTCCTCCTCTTCTTCCTCCTCCTCCTCCTCCTCCTCCTCCTCCTCCGACTTACCTAAAATCAGACAATTGGGTAAAAATATTCTTTCTCTAAGCTTTATGGGCCAATGAAAGCCTCTCTTCTCTATCATGGGAGCCAATAAGAATGCACGATAAAAATTCACACTTTTTCTCTTCCTTTCCGTCTCTTTCCACACTCGGGCGAGATCCAGTGGCCAATGGCAATCGACCTGAGCCTTGTATTAGCCAATCAGATACTAGAATGACCTCGTTTTAGCCAATCGACTGTAAGCTGAGTGTGTATGTGTGTGTGTGTGTCTGTGTGTGTATGTGTATGTATGTGTGTGTTTTGTCTTTCTCGTGATTATGTATGTACTCGTATACCTGAATCTCTCTCTCCCTCTCTCTCTCTCTCTCTCTCTCTCTCTCTCTCTCTCTCTCTCTCTCTTCACCCTCAACTTGATGTAATTAGAATCAGTTAATCCCAAGTCGAACAAGAATCCCCAGGGGCGCCACCGGTGTCCTCCCCTCCCAAGTACACTCCCCTGGGCCACTCCCTCACGTGTGCTTACCGGTGGGGAGGCGGGGAGGAAAGGGGGAGGGGGGAGGGGGGTGGAGGGAGGAAGATGCAAAGGAGATAGGAGAGGAAGAATGATATTTATATGTTGGTTCTTGGTGGTGGTGGTGGTGGTGGTGGTGGTGGTGGTGGTGGTGGTGGTAGATAGATAGATAGATAGATAGATAGATAGATAGATAGATAGATAGATAGATAGATAGATAGATAAAGAAATATATTAGTAAATGCCAAACAAACATATGAACAAACAAGACAATAAATAGAGAACCACACACACACACACACACACACACACCCTCACCCCCCCATCACGTGACTTACTAACCTAATGCAAACAATGGCACGTGTTAACCCCAAAAATTGCCACCCTCCTTGGCCCCCCCCCTCTTCCCTAAATTCCCTCACCCCCCCCCTCCCCCTTATCCTAACTACCTCCCGCCCCCCCTAATCACCAGAAGGGTCACGTGCCTTCCTATTGTGCCTTTACGGGTGTGGTGAATACTGTGTGTGTGTGTGTGTGTGTGTGTGTGTGTGTGTGTGTGTGTGTGTGTGTGTGGTTTTGCATTTCTCTCCTATATCCCTTTCTATCTTTATATTTATTTATCTATCTATTTATCTATCTATCTGTGTGTGTTTGTATGTGTGTTCATATACCTATTTATCTATGCATGTACGTTTTTGTGTGTTCATGTATACCTTTTGCCAGCCATGTGCACTTTTATTTTCCTATCCTGTATGAATCCTATTATCCTTATGTAAGTACGTGTCTCTCCCTACTACTACTACTACTACTACTACTACTACTACTACTACTACTACTACTACTACTACTACTCTCACTCCCTTTACTGTTCTCACGGTTTCGATACCCAGCCTTACCCACACCACCACTTGGCATACCCCTCTTTACCCTCTCTACCCCTTCCCACCCTCTTCCCGGCTGCATATAGAAGGGAGGGAAAGAAGGGGAGGGAAGGGGAGAGAAGGGGAGGGGAGGGGAAGGGGTGTTTGTGGTGTGAACGGATCGATTTGTCGTAATATTAATTCTTTATGAGTGAAAGGAAAGTTATGCAGAGGAGAGAATGCAAACACGGGGGAGAGAGAGAGAGAGAGAGAGAGAGAGAGAGAGAGAGAGAGAGAGAGAGAGAGAGAGAGAGAGAGAGAGAGAGAGAGAGAGAGAGAGAGAGAGTATTTCAATATACCCAACAACCTTCCACTAGCACACTTTATCAAGGGCGTTTGGGGGAAATCTAGACAAATTTCATCCCTCCCACATTTTTTCCGCCTTCCAAAATCATCACTTGCATTAAAAGGGAATCGAGCAAATTTGAGCGGCAAAAAATGTTTCTCTGGAGCCACGTTGATGACTAAATATTACGTTTGTCCATACGTTTACATAATACACACATCAGATTAATGGTATACGTTGGTCAGAGGGAGAGGAAGGAATGAAGGAAGGAAGGAAAGGAAAGGAAGGAAGGAGGGAAGGATGCATAAACAAGAGAGTTAGCAATAGAAGGAGACATGGAGGAAGGGAAGAAACAGAGGGAGGATGAAATGGGTACATGGATGAATGAATGGAGGGAAGGAAAGGGAGGAGGAGGAGGAAAGGGTGAAGGCATGGAGATAAACCTGATAGATGGGTTGATGGGCGGCAGTGAGGGATGAAGGGGAAGGAGGGAAGGAAGGAGGAAGGAAGGAGGAATTGTATAAAGCAAGGAGGAATGAAGGAGAGAAGCAGGAGAAACAGGAATTGTGGGAAGAAATGAATGAAAGGAAGAACGGATAAAAATGAAGGATGAAGGGAAGAGGAATGGATGAAGGAAGGATAGATGGATGACATGGCTGCCTTGCTACTCACCCTAACTTGTGCTTCCTTCAGGTTCAACCACAAAGCAATCTCCTCGCGTGTACTGAGGTCAGGATATCTGCAGGAGGGAAGGAAAGAATAAGTTAGGGGTTTTTTTTTTCTCTCCTCTCTCCTCTCTCTCTCTCTCTCTCTCTCTCTCTCTCTCTCTCTCTCTCTCTCTCTCTCTCTCTCTCTCTCTCCGCGCCTCACCTGTTCCTAGCGAAGGTCGCCTCCAGCTCCTGCAGTTGTTGTGAGGTGAAGTGAGTCCTCTGGCGCCGCTGCCGCTTCTTCTTGTTCTTGTCGTCGTCAGACTCCGCCGAACACGACTGTGACGGCTTCTCCCCCGCGTCTGTACACCGTAATAACCACACATTAGTTACAGTTACACACACACACACACACACACACACACACACACACACACACACACACACACACCTATATTGATAATTAATGACCCAAAAATTCAGTGATATATAACTTAAAATTTGGATAGTGATATAAAGTATGGCACACAAGGAACACAAGATGCAATACAACCCAGCAACACATACACGAGCGTCTCCCTGTGTTGCATACCACCTCCACCTCCATTACAAAGGTGAGTGTGTTGCGGCACTTTGGATTCTGTTCTTTTGTTTTTCTTCTTAAGGTAATTTTCTGGTGACATGTGTTTTTCTTGTTTATTTCGTGATTTTTCTTGTATTGTTTTATTTTTTTTCTTCAGTGTTTTTTTCTTTAATGTTTGTTTTTATATTTGTTTTGCTAATTTATTTTTTTTGCTAAGTTATTATTTTTTTTCTACGATTGTCAATGTTTCAATTATTTTCTTTCTGGTGTTAATGTTTTGATAATGTTTTTGTTTTTTTTCTCTCTAATGGAAATATTTTGATAATGTTCGTTTTCTATTTTAAGATTCTATAATTTCTTAGATCAAAAATTTTAGTGCTACAAGTTTTTCTGTACAAACATCTATATTCTGTTAATTTTTCAGTACATATCAGTTTTAATAAGTTTCCTGTTAAAATAAAATGGCATATAAATAACTTAGCATCTAATATCAACGTTTTTTTTCTAACTTCTCACAATACAAACGTTTAACACCTTCCCCGATGTGAACGTTTCTCATCGCTTCACGCACCTCACACCAACGTTCAATGCCGCACGTTTTTGGGTCTTGGAGGCGCTACAACACATTACCAAGACTCCCTTTTACACCGTCATTCCCTACACCAGGTATGTTCATCTTATCTTTATTCTACATCCTCCAGCATCACCCACGCTGGACCCTCACATTACCACCACTAGGCTCAGAGACGCCAGTTTATACCCAGCCTCACACTTATATTAAAAAGCTCCCACCTGCTAACTAATAACTCACAAATTAACTAGCAAACATAATAAATAAATATCACAGAACTATTTATCTAATGGTAGAAATAATATCGTTAGTTACGTAATCATGACTGAAAGATACACACATTGCATTACGGGACAATTACAGATGACTGACTCCCACTTAACGCCTGCCTCGCCTCGCCACTTCAGAGAATCACACACACACTCACACACTCACACACACACACACACACACTTACACCTCACAATCCCTTAACACGCCAGGAAACCCAAAAAATGACCCTACCACCCCCAACACTTCTCCCTAAATCCTACCCTCCACACCTTTCATAGCCTCGGTCCCCTCCCACACCCCTAACACATCCTCTTCCCCAAATCCTACCCTCCACCTCTCCACCTCGTTTGAAAGCCCCGCCCTTCCCGCCTCCATTGCTATTGCTACTACGAGAGCCATCACACGCCTGCCCGCCGTAGTCATTCACGCTTCCCGCTTCCTGTAATCCTCTCCATTAATAATTAGATCCCCAAAGCGCGTCTCAGCCGATGAGCCGCACACTTCACGAGAGTTCTGGCTTTGTGTCCTGAATGAAGTCTTGTCCCCTTTGCCTTGTGTGTATGTGTGTATAGAGCTACTACTACTACTACTACTACTACTACTACTACTACTACTACTATTACTACATGTGCGAGGGTATGGAGGTGAGAGACAGGTAAGGTGAGGTAGATAGGAGCGAAGGGAAGGTTAGGTAGATGAAGATTGGAAAGAGAATTGAAATAGTGAAATGAGAAAGAGAGAAAAACAGGGAAAATGTGAGTAAATGAAAGAAAGAAGAAGGAAGGAAAAATGAAACTGAATAAACCAAGACAATAAAAAAGAACAAAACCACATAATTAAGACAAACATACAACAAACGACATGAATGAAGAGACAAAGAGAAGAGAAAGAGAGGAGAGGGAAGGAAGAGTGAATAATACCTTAGATGAGCAAGAGGGACGAGGAGGACGAGGAGGAGGAGGAGGAGGAGAAGAGGAGAGTTAACAAAAGAGCATATGAACGAAAGGGTGGAATGAGAAAGAGAGACAAAGAGGAGGGAAGAAAGAGAGAAAGAGAGAAAGAGAGAGAGAGAGAAAGGGGACATTGCTAACTGAGAAAAGGGGAATAAAGATAGATGAAGAGGTAGAAAGAGAGAGAAAATAACTAAAAACAGGGTGAGAAATTAGAATAAGTAAAAAAAAAAATCAAAATAGACAGAGACTTGAAACATTACAAGATTATGATGAGATAGACGAATAGATGAAGACGATAAATAGACAGCTAAGGTAGAGATAGAGGTAGATAGGTAGGGCGAAGGACGATGCTTGTCTACTGCCTCCACTCAAGCAGATCTGAGAGTAATCCTCATTGCAATAGAGCGATTTATGGCGATTACCGTAATGCCCAACCAAGCCTGTCTGTCATACGGCACCTAGACACCTCTCTCGGCTGGGGAGGGAGATAAGAGAGAGAGAGAGAGAGAGAGAGAGAGAGAGAGAGAGAGAGAGAGAGAGAGAGAGAGAGAGAGAGAGAGAGAGAGAGAGAGAGAGAGAGAGAGAGAGAGAGAGAGAGAGAGAGAGTATGGGTGTTCAGTACTACATATATATAAGACAAATACACTAAAAGAAGTTGATCTAAAAAGAATATTGAAGGAAAAAAGGGAAAAAAACAAAGGAACGAGTGAAAAAAATGATGGAAAAAATGTATGGAAAAAAAATATAAAAGAAGGGAAGGAGAAAAAAAGTTATCTTGTCCAGCTTGAAAATTTCGAACGAAAAACATTCAGTTTAAGTTTATAACGATATGCAAATTTGTTCTAACTTTGAGAAGAAGAAGAAGAAGAAGAAGAAGAAGAAGAAGAAGAAGAAGAAGAAAGAATATAAAATCCATATACCTATTATCTTTACTACCTAACTAAATTTTACTATCTTCCTCCTCCTCCTCCTCCTCCTCCTCCTCCTCCTCCTCCTCCTCCTCCTCCTTCTTCTTGTCGTGTTAATCTTCTCTCCTCCCTCTTTTGATCATCATAGCTGCGGTACAAACGATAAAGGGAGGGAGGGAGAGAAGGAGGGAGAGAAGGAGGGAGGGAGGGAGGGAAACAAGGGTGGGGGGGAGAGAAAGGGAGGGAAAACAAGGGAGGGAGGAAAAGGGAGATAACCAAATACAGGTCCCTAGAGATGAGTGTCTGATTGAGGGATGCTGGTCGAAGGGAGGGAGGAAAGGGAGGGAGGAAAGGGGGGGAGGGAGGAAAGGGAGGGAGGAAAAGGGGGGGAGGGAGGTCAAAGGCGATGACAAACACATTAACTTAGTAAAATATGGAAGGGGAGAAATTACATAGAAAATAGATAAACGAGAGAGAGAGAGAGAGAGAGAGAGAGAGAGAGAGAGAGAGAGAGAGAGAGAGAGAGAGAGAGAGAGAGAGAGAGAGAGAGCGGAAGGTGAGAGGCAGATGTTGAGGCACTGATGGCGATAGAGGGAAAAGATAACGGATCTCTCTCTCTCTCTCTCTCTCTCTCTCTCTCTCTCTCTCTCTCTCTCTCTCTCTCTCTCTCTCTCTCTCTCTCATAAACATACAAATAAATACAATAAGAGCGAGAGAGAGAGAGAGAGAGAGAGAGAGAGAGAGAGAGAGAGAGAGAGAGAGAGAGAGAGAGAGAGAGAGAGAGAGAGAGAGAGAGAGAGAGAGAGAAGCATAATTAGGGAAACCGAACGAAGACAAATGTGATGGAGGGAGAAAAAAAATAATAACAGATTGGGGTGGAGAGAAGGAAGGAAGGGAGAGAGAGGGAGGGAGAGGGAGAGAGAGAGGGGGGGAGGGGGGGAAGACCCATCTGTACCCGTAACTAGAGGAGGGAAGATAATCTCAACCAATCAATATTCAGCACAAACTGTATCTCTCACGTCATTGGTCCATTTATCGACTCCTGGTAACCTGTCCTCTCTTAGTATTTTGATTGGTTGATTTAGTTACTTATTATTATTATTATTATTATTATTATTATTATTATTAAGTCATGTGTTTATTTATTTATTATTTATTATTTATTATTATTATATTTTGTTTCTGTTTCATTCTATATTTTCTTTTTGTTTTCCTTCAATTTTCATATTTCTATCTTTTTTTAATTAATTTCCATTTCCTAAACTCTTTCGTCCTCACAATATATATTTTTTTACACAACTCTCGTTCAAAATGTCGGCAAATAAAAATAAAATAAAAAATAATAATTCACTGGTATTTTCTTATATTTTTCATATCACATCATCACTATTTTCATCACCATCACCATCACCATCACCACCATCACTATCATCACCATCGTCACCACCACCATCACCATCATCACTATCTTCCTCCTCCTCTTCCTTATCATCATCACCATCATCACCACTATCTTCCTCCTCCTCCTCCTCTTCCTTATCATCATCATCATCATTTTCATCACTAAAAAACACCATTTCTTCACTATAATTCACTTTCCACCCACAGAGAGAGAGAGAGAGAGAGAGAGAGAGAGAGAGAGAGAGAGAGAGAGAGAGAGAGAGAGAGAGAGAGAGAGAGAGAGAGAGAGAAAGTTGGCTCATTTTCTCACGTCTCGTATTTTTCAGGAAGACAAGACACCACGGAGTCTTTCTACGTCGTCTTGGGGACCTTTTCACGGATTTCTCTGGTGGGTCTTTCTTCCAAGGGGGGGGGAGGGGGAAGGGGAGGGAGAGGAAGGAAGAGGAAGAAGAAGACCTAACGTGATGGTCCCAAGTCGTGGTCTGTTTGTGTGTGTGTGTGTAGAGTCAAAGGTCTTTTTTATTTTTTATTTTTTAGTTTTGTTTTTAAAATTTTCTTGGTGTCAATTTTTTTTTTTTGTGTTTTGTGTATTTTAATTAATTTTTTTTTGGTCCAAGTTATGATTTTTTTTATATATTATTATTTTGAGTGAGTGTAATGTGTGTGTGTGTGTGTGTGTGTGTGTGTGTGTGTGTGTGTGTGTGTGTGTGTGTGTGTGTGTGTGTGTGTGTGTGTGTGTGTCAAGGAAAGAAAGTAGAAAAAAAAACTAAGACAATACTAAAACAAAATTGAAAAGTAAACAAAAATAGATAAGAAGAAGAAGAACACACTGAAAAAGGAGGAGGAGGAGGAGAAGGAGGAGGAGGAGGAGGAGGAGGAGGGACAACAAACTTCGACAATGGTAATCCTTCTTCTGCGTGTTTTTTTTTTTTCCTTCTCTCGGACAAACTTCCCGTCTTCGTATCTTTTTCCTCTCTCTCCCTCTCTCCCTCTCTCTCTCTCTCTCTCTCTCTACACGAATGGAGGGTGTGTATATCTTTCTCTGTCTCTCTGCGCGGAAGTTTTCTCCTGACGGCGGCCAGCAGGAGGAGGAGGAGGAGGAGGAGGGGTTAGGAGGAGGAGGAGGGGCTAGGAGGAGCTGGTCCGCGACTGTCTCACCTCTCAGACCAAAACTAACCTCAGAGACCCTCCATGTCGACTATATATTCGTCAGGGGAGGCAAGGCAGCCCTCCTCCTGCCCTTGCCAGACTCCAAGGGATGAGAGGGAGGCTCCGACAGGCTCACCAACTCTCCTCGTCCCTCTCCTCCCCCTTACGCGGCCTCCCTCCCCTTCCAGCGATCTTCGGATTTTTCAACTAAATAAAAAGGGGATTCTGGTGATGATGGTGAAGACTAAACAAAAATGGCGGATTTAACCTGGCTGATGAATAAGAGGTGTCATTTCCATATAGACAGAGAGGGATTTTAAGGGATTCAACACCATCTTTGCCGACATCCCCCGCGGAGAGGCGCAAATTGAGGGATTTATCGAGTTTTTCAGCCTCAGACAAATCCCCAGCGCGAGTGAAAAGTCTTGAGGTGGGATTAAAGCAAAGTCACCTGTCTCATCTCACCTGTGTGGTAATCCCTCATTCTCACCTGTGTGAATCCCTTCTTATAATTCCCTAATCCTTGACAGCCTCCCACAATCCTCATCGATTTAACAGCTAATCATTTACTTAGTGTCCTCACCCTCAATCAGCCTTCTAATCTTATCAAGAATTCCTCCATTACCTCCACTCCCTCCTCCTCCTTCTTCTTCTTCTCCTCCCAAGGTCACACCCCAGCAACCAAACCTTCACGCCCCAGACCTTTCCTTCCCCTCCTACGGTTTCACACCCCACTACCTGCTGCCACCCCAACGCCCCCACCCCCCCACCCACGCCCCTTCCCCGCCTGAGGATTGAGACCTGGTAGCCTGAAAAAATGAACGGCTTTGTGGTGAGCTGGTACGAGGAAAATCAGAGAGTGACAAAATGGGAGATGAGCCGAGTTTAGCTGGCGTGATATCCTGCTATTAGGGTCTGCCTGCCTGCCTGCCTGCCTGCCTGCCTGTCTGCCTGCCTGCCTGCCTGCCTGCCTGCTTGTCTGTCTAAATGTCTGTCTGTATGTCTGTTTTACTAGCTGGTTGTTATTGTATACGTTTTTCGTGTGTGTATGTGTGTGTGTGTGTGTGTTTCTCTCTCTTGTATGTATGTGTGTGTGTGTGTCTCTCTCTATCTGCTATGCCCTATGAAGCACTACTCTCATCGCCTCTCAGGGCTGCAACGCTTCGCTTCCCGCGGCCACAAGGATCTTGCCTCGAATTCAGAATCAGGCGAGAGGGTGATATGGAGTGGTGAGAAATGTGGTCGTACGCGGCAGAAGTATTGACGTCATGGATTCAGAGGAGGAGGAGGAGGGACAGAGGGGGAAAAAGATGGGCTGCAGGAGGTGTGTGTGTGTGTGTGTGTGGTGCAAGGGTGGTATGAAAAAGGTGGCTGGAAATATTTTGACAGAGTTGAATATATTTTATGGACTCGTTGCACATAAAGTCGGTGTTATTTGTAGTGAGTGTCAGGGCGAGGGACGAGGTACAAGACGTCACTGCGAGGGAGGAAAAGAATGCCGCCTGAACACTGGAAACCCTTCGAGTCTTCTAAGGAATGGGAGGGAAAAATAGAAGCAAGATGAGGCGGTGATGGGAGAGCGAGTGGAAGGATGAAAATAAATCTAGGTTCAAAGAGTTCATTTTCTGTTTCTTCTCGTAAGTTTTAAAGGATTTGGTTTAGTTTGCTTTCTTCGAGTGATTGGTGATGACTGAACACCTGCTGATTCATGGTGTTCAGGTAAGAAAGTTGAAGTCAGTGAGTGAGTGAGTGAGTGAGTCAGACATTTATTCATTCATTCAGTCAGTCAGTCAGTCAGATATTCATTCATTCAGTCAGTCAGTAGGCAAAGTAGTTGATTACCTGACATACATAAGAAGAAATCATTTAATTATAAGTGTAAATAAACATAACAAAGACAAAGTGATAATTAATACGTGAATAATGAAAAAAACAAGTAATATTTCCACACTATACACCATCTTATCACCATCTTATCACCATTTTAATAGAACTACATCACCATCACTGTTATTACGTCACCACCACCACCACCACCACCACCACCACCACCGCCACCACCACCACCACCACCACCACCACCACCACCACCAGCAAACAAACAATTAATTTATCATTTCACCTTCTGTTCCTTCTGCCTGTCGCTCCCTCCCGCCATTAACCATAGCTTTGCAGGGGAAGGGAGAGAGAGAGAGAGAGAGAGAGAGAGAGAGAGAGAGAGA
>JAPQNM010000023.1:1788174-1793174 GCA_029783475.1 Metacarcinus magister
TGGTGATGTGCGGTGATGAAGGTGTGTGAGTGATGGTGAGTGGTGATGAGTGCTCTTGAGAAGGATAGCATGAGGTGTGACGGTGAGAAATGGTGAGTGATGGTGAGTGCATGACGGAGAATTGTGGTGATGAATGAATGGTGGTGATGAATGATATACTCAGGAGACGATGTAGTACTGAGGAATATATATACTAAGCGATAACTGCCTTAGAATGAAAAGAAGAAGAATATATTAAACTAGAACTGAGCGGCGAAAAATGATACGTTGAGCGAAGTATAAGAATAATGAATAACGCTGAAGAAGAAGAAGAAGAAAAAGACGGAGAGAGAATAATGGTGATAATAACAATAATAATAATAAAAAATAATAATAATGATAATAATAATACTGATTTTTACCGACAAAGAATGAATATAGCTTTGTGTGAGAGAGAGAGAGAGAGAGAGAGAGAGAGAGAGAGAGAGAGAGAGAGAGAGAGAGAGAGAGAGAGAGAGAGAGAAGGATGACCACTGCTGCTGGCGTTGCACTACCAAGCGTCAGTAATCCTGCTGACGGAGATTTTTCTGATGAAGAGCCAATTTTTGCCCTGCCTGCGACACCAGCCCACCCGCCCACCCGCCCACCCCGCCTGACGATCACATTACGTTACAGGCAAGTGCGTTCGCTGGTGCACACGGCAACGTTCATGTGTGTGCACCTAAGTCAAAATGAGGCACTGCTTTTGGTGTTTTCTCCTTTTTTTCTTTCTCTCTCTCTCTCTCTCTCTCTCTCTCTCTCTCTCTCTCTCTCTCTCTCTCTCTGTTTTATGTTTCGCTCCACGCACACGAGGCTTTGTCCTTCATGTACGGAATTTCACGCACATGGCCCGCCGCTGGTTAACTCATAATTCACACACAATTATCAATCGGAAAGCTGGTGGTGGTGGATTCACAACACCACCACCACCACCACCACCACCACTGCCACCACCACCGCCGCTGCTGTTGTCACCACCATCATCACCACCACTGTTACTACCGGCATTACAACCACTATTTTAACTACTTCTACCATCACTATAACTGCGTCTTGAAATGTCATCACCACTACTATTACCATTGTTAACGTCATCACCACTATTATTACTTATGTTACCACCATCACCATCTTTATCACTGTCATCACCACCGCTAAAACAAGTATAGTGTTATGATAACCGCTAACAGTGCCACTATCATCATCATCACCACTATAACTGCCATCATCACTATCACCACCACCACTACCATCATCACCATCAGTCACCACCACTACACCGATACGTGTGAGTCATTCCCTTCACCACCACCACCACTACTACCATGCACGGCCGCCCGTCACTGATTCCACCGTCATCACCTCCACCTCAAGAATAACACCACCACCACCACCACCACCACCGCCACAAACAAAGACTTGCTCACACACTGCCACGCTATTGCCACCATTTTCACCACACCCAACTGCCACCACCACCACCGCAGAACATGAATATATATTATAGATATATAATATAATCGTACGAACACACGCGGGAAGGAAGTGATCACCACCACGAGGACGAACACAACACCGACCAACACAACCACAACAATCAACACAACACAACACAACACAACGCACAACCAACACAAAATATTCTCGGAAACAGAAAAAAAAACACAAAAAATGGAAATTCATAAAATCAACAAAATGGAGAACAAAACACTGAACGTTCTCCTTCACTCACCTATGATGGGCGGCTTCTTGTCTGTGGGCGTAGGCGGCAGCACCGTGGAAGGGGTGGGTGTAAGGGGATGGAGTGGCGGTGGGCCTCGTAGAGCTGAGGACACGCCCGTCTGGTGGGTGCCGAGGCCAGCATGTGAGACGGGCGTGCCGTGGTTGGAAGCGTGGGCGTGGGACAGACCGTGGACAGCGTCGTGAGCGTGAGTGATTTCCAGATGGTGCAGGGCGTCGTGGGCAGGAGTGTGGCGATGACCGAGGCCGTGAGTGGGGTCGTGAGTGTGGTCGTGGGCGTGTGTGGGCGTGTGTGAAGTGTCATGGGTGAGTGAGGGCGGCTGAAGGTCGTGGAGGGAGAGTCCATCATGGAGGCCGGACGTGAGGCCATCCATGGTGGCGGGTCTCCTGGGGGCGGCAGCGGCGGCGGAGGCAACACCGTCTCACATGCAGGCCTCGCTACCCGCCAAACCTGCAGACGGGGCCGCCCTCCGAGGGGCCCCACGCGACCTGGCTCACTGGCGGGCTGTTCCTCCTCGGCCGCGGCGCCCAAGTCACGGCTTCCGGCGCGGTAAATTCGGCTCAGGTGGGGCTCAGGGCGTAAGTCGCGGCAAGTCGGGGCAATCCTGTAGTATCCGCCACAATCACCGCCGCCGCTCAATCCTGCCCCGTCGGAGGCCGTCCCGTCGCCGCCGTCGCGCGCTAGTCCACCCCTTGCCACTCCAAATCTTTCAGAAATCCCCACCCAAGTCGCTGGTTGTACGAAGGGCTTACTGGCGAAGCTCCCGGAGCCCTGGTGAAGTCCGTGGGCTTGGCCAGGCTTCGGTCAGACTCCCGCTGCTCCGTCAGACCACCTCCCGCTTCGCCCAGCGCCCACCGTCAGCAGCCTCACGCCCCCAACACCTGCCAATCTTCCCTCAGTTTCGGAAGGTCCCTTTTTTTTATCCGCGTAAATGGCAGGCCAGCGCACACGGGTCTTACTTGGAACAATCGGTATTCTGGTATGACCGCGGGTATTGCCAGTAGTTAACTTGGGCTAAATCATCCGACATTATCTTCGACCATTTGGCGGGGCGGCGGGTGGGCGGGGCTTAGTGTGGGCGGCCAATCAGGCGTCACCGGGACCCGTCAGCCAACAAGACATCTGTCGCCAAGCATTACGGAAAGCAGACTCCCATCCATCACCACCCACCGCCACGTAATCAACTCATTAGCATATATCCGTGAGATTTATAGGCCTGGTCGTGAAATATATGCGAGGAGCGAGGGAGAATACACCTAGGCAGCGAGGTGGCGTGGCGGCGTGTGGCAGCGAGGAGGAGGGGGGCGGGAGCAAGGGGCGTGGCTAGCCAATGGCCCGCACTCAACCATGTCCGTCAATTTAATACCCAACGAATACACTCCCGGCTAAATTATGGTGTAGTCAATTTGATTTGTAGGCGAGAGGCAGAAAGTCAGGAAGGAGAACAGGAGGAGTCTCGAGCTGCGGAACCGTGAACATGGAGGAACACACACACACACACACACACACTCACACACACACAATGTCAGTTTGAGAGAGAGAGAGAGAGAGAGAGAGAGAGAGAGAGAGAGAGAGAGAGAGAGAGAGAGAGAGAGAGAGAGAGAGATACTGAGAGAGACTGAGAATGATAATAATAAACATCTAAACAGTTCCTTTCTCCAGCGAGGCATAATATTTCTCGGGGAACTAAATCTTTAATTGTGGAGGGGCAAACGGGGCTCTCCGACTCTTAGAAATAGCGAAGAAAACTGTCAGGCTTAGTGTAAAATCGATGGCTGGCTGGTCTGAGGGCCCGCGGCAGAATACTGATGCTGTTCGTGGACTCCCTGGTTCTTTCTTTCTCCGTCGTTGATGCTGGTGCTGCCGCTGCCTCCTACGTGGGCTAGCAACCTTCAACATCGAGGTGGCTGCCAGCTTCAAAATAAAAGAAAAATGGTTTGATGTCTTGTAGTTCGCCTTTGTGTTGATCTATATGTGATTTGACTTCGATTTGCTTTGTGGTTTATGTAGTGTATAAAGGATGAAATTAATGTAAGGGATATTTAGTAGATTGTTATGATAGATGAGGATTGATAATGAGGTGACCTATTTTGTGATAGGAAAAGTTATGTGATTTTAATGCTAGTTAAGTCGATTGTTTTATTGAGTAACTACCTCGCCCTTTAATTGGTGTGATGGGTAGTTAAGGTAGTTTGGTTATAAGAGTTCATCCGTTTTCTATGGAACTCTAATTTTATGTATAACTTCTGTAGATAATTATTTGTTCAATGACTATATTGTATTTTCTTTTTAACGTTTTTCTTTATGATGGAATTGCCTTAGAAGTATTTATGTAATGTTGTGTTACGTGTGTGTGTGTGTGTGTGTGTGTGTGTGTGTGTGTGTGTGTGTGTGTGTGTGTGTGTGTGTGTGTGTGTGTGTGTGTACAGTTTATGGCCAGGTGTGCTATCAGAATGTCAACACACAGCCTTGGTGACTCGTAACCTATCTTCTTACTCCTCTGCTGTACCTATATATACATCTGTCTGTGTGTGTGTCTGTGTATACCTGTCTGTGTATGTCTGTATCCCTTTCTATTTCCAGATTATCACTTACATACGTTACAAATCAACACACACACACACACACACACACACACACACACACACACACACACACACACACACACACACACACACACACACACACACACACACACACACCTCAGAGCTCAGAGTAATTGGTCTTTTATCAGAAGGTCTCAGTCTGGACCATCTCACCGACTTTTATCAATGATTTATAACCAATAAGCGAGTAGAGGCTGCACCGATAACCTCAAGCCCGAACCAACACTGGGCTGACGCTCCTCGTTACTTGCAGCCTCACAGTAAGCGGGCGTAGGGCGGGCGGGCGGGAGGGCGGCGGGCTGGGTAGGGCTGAAGGTGGACTGACAAGAGTACTACATGAAGAGAGGAAATACTACAGTGGGAGAATGAATGTGTCTCTCTTTCTCTCACTTTTTTTTTATTCTCTCTCTCTCTCTCTCGTGTATTTATATCTACACATTATCATCTTAAATCGCTCTATCTTTCCTCTCTAACCATTATTATCTCCTCCCTTTCTTCCCTCTTCCTTCCTTCCCTCTCTATTCCCATGCCATACCTGACACCTTACCTTACCTTCCTCCCTACCCCCCCTCCTCCTCCCTCCTCCCTCCTCCTCCTCCTTCAAGATATCACTCACTATCTTTTATTATCTTAGG
>JAPQNM010000023.1:1795674-1850674 GCA_029783475.1 Metacarcinus magister
CCTGTTCCCTATCATCTATTTTCCTGTTATCCAAAAAATCCTACCACATCCTACCACACATCCTTCCTCACTAACCACACTATCCACAATCACCCTATCAAACACCTACCACACCCTACCACACCCTACCACACCCTATCAAACACCTACCACACCCTACCACACCCTACCACACCCTACCACACCCTACCACACCCTATATACACACTCCCCCACAACACCCCTTCACCCTAGCCACATCCCAGCCTCCGCGCCACACCTACAGCCACACCCTGCCACCCTACCTCACCCTAGCATGGGAGAAACCACCTGGCCCTTTCCAGAACGTTAGGTATCAATGGTAATGACAGAGGGAGGGAGGGAGGGAGAGGGAGAGGGAGAAGGGAGGGAGAGGAAAGGAAGAAGGAAGGTAGAGATATGATAGAGAGAGTAAAAAGAATAATGAAGAAAGGAGAGAAGAAGGGGAAGAAAGGAAGGAGGGAAGAGATAAAGGACAAAGGGAGATAGAGGAAATAGAGGAGGAAGAGAAAAGTAATGGAAGGGAGGAAGGGAGGAAGGGAGGGAAGGAAAGAAAGTTTAGAAGAAGGGAAGGGGACACTAAAACACAAAGGGGAGAATAAGGGAAAGGGAAAAGCACAAAGGAAATACTGGAAGAGGAAAAAAAAAAGTGAGACAATTCATAATTAGAAAATAATACAAAAATAAATAAATAAATAAATAAAACCATCAGTAATTAAGACAAAGGACGAGAAGAGAGAGAGAGAGAGAGAGAGAGAGAGAGAGAGAGAGAGAGAGAGAGAGAGAGAGAGAGAGAGAGAGAGAGAGAGAGAGAGAGAGAGAGAGAAAGGGGGGGTGTCTGATGAGGGCAGGAGATGATGGGGAATCGATTATAAATGGGGAGGGAAGGGAAGGGAAGGGGAGGAAAGGGGAGGATAGGGAGGGGGAGGTGAGGGGAATAGAGGGAGAGAAAATAACATTGAAAACATGAGTAATTTATTGGCCTTTATGAATGAAATGAAGCCCAACAGAGGGAGGGAAGGGAGGGAAGGGAGGGTGAGGGGAAGGGAGAGAGAGATGCGAAGGGAGGAAAGGAAGGGGAGAGAAAAAAAATTACAATACACCATCAAAACAATGAAAATGAAGTTGTTTTGATAAAATACCTGGATGGGTAAGAATTAGTCTGTCAGGCTGATTAATCACCTCTCAGGTATTTCACGATGGCCTTCAAAAAAAAAAAAAAAAAATATTCACCTGTTTTAGAAAAGTCTTCCCTTGGTAGTTTGTTTGGCCTCATTGTTTTCAAGCATTATCACTTTTCTTTTTAAATAATTCCATGTTATTTTTTATCTTTTCTCTCTCTCTCTATTTTATCGTAAAGCGAAATTTCGAAATCGTAAAATGAGACGTTCTGTATAGACAATAAAAAAAAAAATTGTAAGGTTATTTTGCAAGTTTTTCTTTAATTTTCTCTCTCTCTCTCTCTCTCTCTCTCTCTCTCCTCTCTCTCTCTCTCTCTCTCTCTCTCTCTCTCTCTCTCTCTCTCTCTCTCTCTCCAT
Organism: Metacarcinus magister; assembly: GCA_029783475.1. NCBI lineage: Eukaryota > Metazoa > Arthropoda > Malacostraca > Decapoda > Cancridae > Metacarcinus > Metacarcinus magister. The sequence continues at coordinate 1,797,231 of JAPQNM010000023.1, forward strand.
TATTCTTTTATATATACTAACTTCTCTCCTTTTGTGGTTCCAATATACTTTTTTTTTGTGTCTTTCTCTCTATCTTTCCTTCTCTCTCTCTTTCTTTACTACGCAATATGGCGGCTTCCCTCCCCCCCTTTCCCTCCCTCCCCCCCTTCCCTCCCCCCCTTGGTTCCTCCCTTCCTGACCTCTCTTTAGTGTGTAAATTACGTGTTTCTGGTGTTTGTGGTCATCCCTTACCGCTCTCTCTCTCTCTCTCTCTCTCTCTCTCTCTCTCTCTCTCTCTCTCTCTCTCTCTCTCTCTCTCTCTCTCTCTCTCTCTCTCTCTCTCTCTCTCACTTTATCTCTCTCTCTATATATCTCTAAATAAATAAACAAAATAGAGAGAGAAAGAGAATGATGAAAAAAAAAATGAAAATAAATAAAGAAAATAAAAAAAAGGAAGAGGAGGAGGAAGGAAAGAAAAAAAAAAAAGAGAGAAAGAGGAGAAAAGAGGAAAATTAAAGAGGAAGAAGATGAGGGGAAGCGGAAGGTATTACAGAGTGGGTCATGTGGTGGGTGGGTCATCCCGGACAATTAGGTCAAAGGTTATTTCCCGCCGGTCATTAGTCCCCGTCAGCGGCACGTGGGCGGCTTCCGTTCCCTGGCTATTGGCGAACCACAAAAAAGTGCCGACGAGAGAGAGAGAGAGAGAGAGAGAGAGAGAGAGAGAGAGAGAGAGAGAGAGAGAGAGAGAGAGAGAGAGAGAGAGAGAGAGAGAGAGAGAGAGAGGAAAAAAAATAATGATAATGCTCCCTTTTTCCTCTATCCATATCTATCTTTATATATATTTATCTACTTATCTATCTATTTATATCTTTATCTATCAATCTATCTATCTCTCTCTTTCTTTCCATATACTCAAACACCATTTTTTCTTTCAGTAATAATTTAGAATCCTTGTTTACCATCTTACTTTATTTTTTTCCTAACTCCGTATTATTTCCACGTAGATTAAAGCGGCAGCCACGTGGTCGGTACATAGGAGTAAGTAAGTGAGGCTTTCCCACCTCCCAGTAAGGTCTGCTACTTGACACTCCTTAAACACGGACAAATTCTTCCTCAAACTCTGTTATCTCTGCTGGTAATCTCTTCACCTCTTCCCACCTCACCTCACTAAGCTTATACTCACCTCTTCTCATTCCTTCACTCACCTCTTATAGTCTAATTAAGATTCAACTTTCTACTAAACACGCATTCTTAATATTATTCTACTCTTATGTACTCTATTATATACCTCAGACACTTGTTTTTTTCTAAGTATTCAATAATCTATACACTTTTATAAGTAATACACTCAATTCTGTTATTATATTCACTTATTGTATACTATTAACATCTCATACACTCTCTTAATATACTTAAATACACTCATTAACACCTTTCTCGTGCCTATTACCTATCACCTCCACACACCTGCCCTCACCACTCCTTCCCCTGCGCTCCTCAACACACCTCCTCCCCTTTATATGTCCACTCCACACACACCTGTCCCCACACACCCTTCACTGGCCCTCTACACTAATTAACAGGGATATTAGCAGGACCCGACACACCCCCCACATCCCCCACACCCCCACCCAGCCTCCGTGTGACCACCTCAAGAGCCTGAGACGCTGTGGGAAAGTCAACAAATCTGTGTTTACTGAGACGAGAGGATGAGGAGCTGAAGGTAGAGCTGTCACGTGTGTTCCAGTGTGTGTGTCTGTTTGTCTGTGTGTGTGTTAGTAGTAGTAGTAGTAGTAGTAGTAGTAGTAGTAGTAGTAGTAGTAGTAGTAGTAGTAGTAGTAGTAGTAGTAGTAGTAGTAGTAGTAGTAGTAGTAGTAGTTATAGAAGACGTAAGATTTTTGTTTTTGTTTTTCAGTAGATAAAAATTGGTTTGGACAATGTAATAGGTTGTTTGACGTTGATTGGATGCGAGCTCAGTTACCTTCCTTCCCTCTTCCCCTCCCCACTCCCCTGCTGAGTCCGTTGATTGGTACGCCCTCCCCTCACTTCCCTCCCCTCACTTCCCTCCCCTCTTTCCCTCCCTCTCCCCACTATTTTCTTTACTCCTGAGATAGACAAGATATACTGATGCTGGCAATTTGAATTATTACTATTATTATTATTATTACTTACTACTACTACTACTACTACTACTACTACTACTACTACTACTACTACTACTACTACTATAACGAAAATACTACTACTAATAATAGCAATAACGTCAAAATAATTACTACTAAGACACACACACACACACACACACACACACACACACACACACAAACACACACACACACACACACACCATACATCACCCTCCTGCCCCACAATACGTCACTTTCCCTCCACTGGTCGCTGTATTTTCCGTAACAATTTCGTTGCACTTCCCTAAATCCGGCATCACCATATATTCCCTTCCATGCGGCAGTTTTTACACATTCTCTCTCTCTCTCTCTCTCTCTCTCTCTCTCTCTCTCTCTCTCTCTCTCTCTCTCTCTCTCTCTCTCTCTCTCTCTCTCTCTCTCTCTCTCTCTCATATTTTTTTTTATCATTAATATTTATTTTTATCATTAATATTTATTTTTATCATTAATATTTATTTTTATCATTAATATTTATTTTTATTATTAATATTTATTTTTATCATTAATATTTATTTTTATCATTAATATTTATTTTTATCATTAATATTTATTTTTATCATTAATATTTATTTCTATCATTAATATTTATTTTTATCATTAATATTTATTTTTATCATTAATATTTATTTTTATCATTAATATTTATTTTTATCATTAATATTTATTTTTATCATCAATATTTATTTTTATCATTAATATTTATTTCTATCATTAATATTTATTTTTATCATTAATATTTATTTTTATCATTAATATTTATTTTTATCATTAATATTCATTTTTATCATTAATATTTATTTTTATCACCAATATTTATTTTTATCATCAATATTTATTTTTATCACCAATATTTATTTTTTATCATCAATATTTATTTTTATCATTAACATTTATTTTTATCACCAATATTTATTTTTATCATTAATATTTATTTTTATCATCAGTATTTATTTTTATCATTAATATTTATTTTTATCATTAATATTTATTTTTATCATTAATATTTATTTTTATCATCAATATTTATTTTTATCATTAATATTTATATTTATCATTAATATTTATTTTTATCATTAATATTTATTTTTATCATTATTATTTATTTTTATCATTAATATTTATTATTATAATTAATAATATTTATTTACTCCAACAGCAACACTTCCTTAACATGTATTATTATTAATTTCAAAACCTTTAACTTCAATATAAGTTTTCGTGGATTTGTGATGAAAATGGATTCGTGAAATTTTTGGCCCGAAGATTTCCACCAGAATTTGAGTCCAAAATAGTTTAGTCATTTTACAAGTAAAGTATTAGTCCTACAACAAAGATGTATAGAAACAAAGTTGTTCAGCTTGACAAGTTCTATCTGATGGTGTCTCCCGTTTGTAAATTACTGTTTTGGTTTAGGAGAAAAATGTAATTAAATATAAGTTTCGTGTAAAATACAAATATATCAATATCTCCATTACTTACATTCCGATTACATTCTAGTAAAGCTCAAAAGAACAAGCGTCTCCTGCTCTATATTTACTATTAAGTATGTTTTTTACGTAAATCTCATACTTTTCGAGTTATTTTGAAAAACATGATTTCATGAAAAAAATCTAAGGTGTCACCCTTGAAAATTTCATGAAAAATTTCCACACCTCAGAATTTCATGAAAATTTGTACATAAAGGTTTTCAGTCAAACTGAACACGAATCTGGACTCAGTTTCATCATTACTATAATATTAAACACTATATACGCATGTGTGATACGCCTAAAACTATTTATTCCCTCTATTTATCTCTCTCTCTCTCTCTCTCTCTCTCTCTCTCTCTCTCTCTCTCTCTCTCTCTCTCTCTCTCTCTCTCTCTCTCTCCAAACTCCTACAGCAAAATCATAATATTCTCCCCCTCTTCCCCTCCTCCTCCTCCTCCTCCTCCTCCTCCTCCTCCTCCTCCTCCTCCTCCTCTGTGTCTTCCTTCTTAAATAGTCTTCAGTGGACCAATTAGCGCCAATATTTATTTTTATCATTAATATTTATTTTTATCATTAATATTTATTTTTATCATTAATATTTATTTTTATCATTAATATTTATTTTTATCATTAATATTTATTTTTATCACTAATATTTATTTTTATCATTAATATTTTTTTTATCATTAATATTTATTTTTATCATTAATATTTATTTTTATCATTAATATATATTTTTATCATTAATATATATTTTTATCATTAATATTTATTTTTATCATTAATATTTATTTTTATCATTAATATATATTTTTATCATTAATATATATTTTTATCATTAATATTTATTTTTATCATTAATATTTATTTTTATCATTAATATATATTTTTATCATTAATATATATTTTTATCATTAATATTTATTTTTATCATTAATATTTATTTTTATCATTAATATTTATTTTTATCATTAATATTTATTTTTATCATTAATATTTATTTTTATCATTAATATTTATTTTTATCATTAATATTATTTTTATCATTAATATATATTTTTATCATTAATATTTATTTTTATCATTAATATTTATTTTTATCATTAATATTTATTTTTATCATTAATATATATTTTTATCATTAATATATATTTTTATCATTAATATTTATTTTTATCATTAATATTATTTTTATCATTAATATTTATTTTTATCATTAATATATATTTTTATCATTAATATTTATTTTTATCATTAATATTTATTTTTATCATTAATATATATTTTTATCATTAATATATATTATTTATCATTGATATTTATTTTTATCATTAATATTTATTTTTATCATTAATATTATTTTTATCATTAATATATATTTTTATCATTAATATATATTTTTATCATTAATATTTATTTTTATCATTAATATTTATTTTTATCATTAATATTTATTTTTATCATTAATATATATTTTTATCATTAATATTTATTTTTATCATTAATATTTATTTTTTTATCATTAATATATATCTTTATCATTAATATATATTTTTATCATTAATATTTATTTTTATCATTAATATTTATTTTTATCATTAATATTTATTTTTATCATTAATATTTATTTTTATCATTGATATATATTTTTATCATTAATATATATTTTTATCATTAATATTTATTTTTATCATTAATATTTATTTTTATCATTAATATATATTTTTATCATTAATATATATTTTTATCATTAATATTTATTTTTATCATTATATTTATTTTTATCATTAATATTTATTTTTATCATTAATATTTATTTTTATCATTAATATTTATTTTTATCATTAATATTTATTTTTATCGTTAAAATTATTTTTATCATTGATATTTATTTTTATCATTATTATTTATTTTTATCATTGATATTTATTTTTATCATTGATATTTATTTTTATCATTAATATTTATTTTTATCATTATATTTATTTTTATCATTAATATTTATTTTTATCATTAATATTTATTTTTATCATTAATATTTATTTTTATCATTAATATTTATTTTTATCATTAATATTTATTTTTATCATTGATATTTATTTTTATCATTAATATTTATTTTTATCATTAATATTTATTTTTATCATTAATATTTATTTTTATCATTAATATTTATTTTTATCCTTAATATTTATTTTTATCATTAATATTTATTTTTATCATTAATATTTATTTTTATCATTAATATTTATTTTTATCATTATATTTATTTTTATCATTATTATTTATTTTTATCATTAATATTTATTTTTATCATTAATATATATTTTTATCATTAATATTTATTTTTATCATTAATATATATTTTTGATCATTAATATATATTTTTATCATTAATATTTATTTTTATCATTATTATTTATTTTTATCATTAATATTTATTTTTATCATTAATATATATTTTTATCATTAATATATATTTTTATCATTAATATTTATTTTTATCATTAATATATATTTTTATCATTAATATATATTTTTATCATTAATATTTATTTTTATCATTAATATATATTTTTATCATTAATATTTATTTTTATCATTAATATATATTTTTATCATTAATATTTATTTTTTATCATTAATATATATTTTTATCATTAATATATATTTTTATCATTAATATTTATTTTTATCATTAATATTTATTTTTATCATTAATATTTATTTTTATCATTAATATTTATTTTTATCATTAATATTTATTTTTATCATTAATATATATTTTTATCATTAATATTTATTTTTATCATTAATATTTATTTTTATCATTAATATTTATTTTTATCATTAATATATATTTTTATCATTAATATATATTTTTATAATTAATATATATTTTTATCATTAATATTTATTTTTATCATTAATATTTATTTTTATCATTAATATATATTTTTATCATTAATATATATTTTTATCATTAATATTTATTTTTATCATTAATATTTATTTTTATCATTAATATATATTTTTATCATTAATATATATTTTTATCATTAATATTTATTTTTATCATTAATATTTATTTTTATCATTAATATTTATTTTTATCATTAATATTTATTTTTATCATTAATATTTATTTTTATCATTAATATTTATTTTTATCATTAATATTTATTTTTATCATTAATATATATTTTTATCATTAATATTTATTTTTATCATTAATATTTATTTTTATCATTAATATTTATTTTTATCATTAATATATATTTTTATCATTAATATATATTTTTATCATTAATATTTATTTTTATCATTAATATTCATTTTTATCATTAATATTTATTTTTATCATTAATATATATTTTTATCATTAATATTTATTTTTATCATTAATATTTATTTTTATCACTAATATATATTTTTATCATTAATATATATTATTATCATTGATATTTATTTTTATCATTAATATTTATTTTTATCATTAATATTTATTTTTATCATTAATATATATTTTTATCATTAATATATATTTTTATCATTAATATTTATTTTTATCATTAATATTTATTTTTATCATTAATATTTATTTTTATCATTAATATATATTTTTATCATTAATATTTATTTTTATCATTAATATTTATTTTTTTATCATTAATATATATCTTTATCATTAATATATATTTTTATCATTAATATTTATTTTTATCATTAATATTTATTTTTATCATTAATATTTATTTTTATCATTAATATTTATTTTTATCATTGATATATATTTTTATCATTAATATATATTTTTATCATTAATATTTATTTTTATCATTAATATTTATTTTTATCATTAATATTTATTTTTATCATTAATATATATTTTTATCATTAATATTTATTTTTATCATTAATATTTATTTTTTATCATTAATATATATCTTTATCATTAATATATATTTTTATCATTAATATTTATTTTTATCATTAATATTTATTTTTATCATTAATATTTATTTTTATCATTAATATTTATTTTTATCATTGATATATATTTTTATCATTAATATATATTTTTATCATTAATATTTATTTTTATCATTAATATTTATTTTTATCATTAATATATATTTTTATCATTAATATATATTTTTATCATTAATATTTATTTTTATCATTATTATTTATTTTTATCATTAATATTTATTTTTATCATTAATATTTATTTTTATCATTAATATTTATTTTTATCATTAATATTTATTTTTATCGTTAAAATTTATTTTTATCATTGATATTTATTTTTTATAATTATTATTTATTTTTATCATTGATATTTATTTCTATCATTGATATTTATTTTTATCATTAATATTTATTTTTATCCTTATTATTTATTTTTATCATTAATATTTATTTTTATCATTAATATTTATTTTTATCATTAATATTTATTTTTATCATTAATATTTATTTTTATCATTAATATTTATTTTTATCATTGATATTTATTTTTTATCATTATTATTTATTTTTATCATTAATATTTATTTCTATCATTAATATTTATTTTTATCATTAATATTTATTTTTATCCTTAATATTTATTTTTATCATTAATATTTATTTTTATCATTAATATTTATTTTTATCATTAATATTTATTTTTATCATTATTATTTATTTTATATCATTATTATTTGTTTTTATCATTAATATTTATTTTTATCATTAATATATATTTTTATCATTAATATTTATTTTTTATCATTAATATATATTTTGATCATTAATATATATTTTTATCATTAATATTTATTTTTATCATTATTATTTATTTTTATCATTAATATTTATTTTTATCATTAATATATATTTTTATCATTAATATATATTTTTATCATTAATATTTATTTTTATCATTAATATATATTTTTATCATTAATATATATTTGTATCATTAATATTTATTTTTATCATTAATATATATTTTTATCATTAATATTTATTTTTATCATTAATATATATTTTTATCATTAATATTTATTTTTTATCATTAATATATATTTTTATCATTAATATATATTTTTATCATTAATATTTATTTTTATCATTAATATTTATTTTTATCACTAATATTTATTTTTATCATTAATATTTATTTTTATCATTAATATTTATTTTTATCATTAATATATATTTTTATCATTAATATTTATTTTTATCATTAATATTTATTTTTATCATTAATATTTATTTTTATCATTAATATATATTTTTATCATTAATATATATTTTTATAATTAATATTTATTTTTATCATTAATATTCATTTTTATCATTAATATATATTTGTATCATTAATATTTATTTTTATCATTAATATATATTTTTATCATTAATATTTATTTTTATCATTAATATATATTTTTATCATTAATATTTATTTTTTATCATTAATATATATTTTTATCATTAATATATATTTTTTATCATTAATATTTATTTTTATCATTAATATTTATTTTTATCATTAATATTTATTTTTATCATTAATATATATTTTTATCATTAATATATATTTTTATCATTAATATTTATTTTTATCATTAATATATATTTTTATCATTAATATATATTTGTATCATTAATATTTATTTTTATCGTTAATATATATTTTTATCATTAATATTTATTTTTATCATTAATATATATTTTTATCATTAATATTTATTTTTTATCATTTATATATATTTTTATCATTAATATATATTTTTATCATTAATATTTATTTTTATCATTAATATTTATTTTTATCATTAATATTTATTTTTATCATTAATATTTATTTTTATCATTAATATTTATTTTTATCATTAATATATATTTTTATCATTAATATTTATTTTTATCATTAATATTTATTTTTATCATTAATATTTATTTTTATCATTAATATATATTTTTATCATTAATATATATTTTTATAATTAATATTTATTTTTATCATTAATATTCATTTTTATCATTAATATTTATTTTTATCATTAATATATATTTTTATCATTAATATTTATTTTTATCATTAATATTTATTTTTTATCACTAATATATATTTTTATCATTAATATATATTATTATCATTGATATTTATTTTTATCATTAATATTTATTTTTATCATTAATATTTATTTTTATCATTAATATATATTTTTATCATTAATATATATTTTTATCATTAATATTTATTTTTATCATTAATATTTATTTTTATCATTAATATTTATTTTTATCATTAATATATATTTTTATCATTAATATTTATTTTTATCATTAATATTTATTTTTTATCATTAATATATATCTTTATCATTAATATATATTTTTATCATTAATATTTATTTTTATCATTAATATTTATTTTTATCATTAATATTTATTTTTATCATTAATATTTATTTTTATCATTGATATATATTTTTATCATTAATATATATTTTTATCATTAATATTTATTTTTATCATTAATATTTATTTTTATCATTAATATATATTTTTATCATTAATATATATTTTTATCATTAATATTTATTTTCATCATTATTATTTATTTTTATCATTAATATTTATTTTTATCATTAATATTTATTTTTATCATTAATATTTATTTTTATCATTAATATTTATTTTTATCATTAAAATTTATTTTTATCATTGATATTTATTTTTTATAATTATTATTTATTTTTATCATTGATATTTATTTCTATCATTGATATTTATTTTTATCATTAATATTTATTTTTATCCTTATTATTTATTTTTATCATTAATATTTATTTTTATCATTAATATTTATTTTTATCATTAATATTTATTTTTATCATTAATATTTATTTTTATCATTGATATTTATTTTTATCATTATTATTTATTTTTATCATTAATATTTATTTCTATCATTAATATTTATTTTTATCATTAATATTTATTTTTATCCTTAATATTTATTTTTATCATTAATATTTATTTTTATCATTAATATTTATTTTTATCATTAATATTTATTTTTATCATTATTATTTATTTTATATCATTATTATTTGTTTTTATCATTAATATTTATTTTTATCATTAATATATATTTTTATCATTAATATTTATTTTTATCATTAATATTTATTTTTATCATTAATATTTATTTTTATCATTAATATTTATTTTTATCATTAATATTTATTTTTATCATCAATATTTATTTTTATCATTAATATTTATTTTTATCATTAATATTTATTTTTATCATTAATATTTATTTTTATCATTAATATTTATTTTTATCATTAATATATATTTTTATCATTAATATATATTTTTATCATTATTATTTATTTTTATCATTAATATTCATTTTTATCATTAATATATATTTTTATCATTAATATTTATTTTTATCATTAATATTCATTTTTATCATTAATATTTATTTTTATCATTAATATATATTTTTATCATTAATATATATTTTTATCATTAATATTTATTTTTATCATTAATATTTATTTTTATCATTAATATTTATTTTTTATCATTAATATATATTTTTATCATTAATATATATTTTTATCATTAATATTTATTTTTATCATTATTATTTATTTTTATCATTAATATTTATTTTTATCATTAATATTTATTTTTATCATTAATATTTATTTTTATCATTAATATTTATTTTTATCATTAATATTTATTTTTATCATTAATATTTATTTTTAATCATTAATATTTATTTTTATCATTAATATTTATTTGTATCCTTAATATTTATTTTTATCATTATTATTTATTTTATATCATTATTATTTATTTTTATCATTAATATTTATTTTTATCATTAATATTTATTTTTATCATTAATATTTATTTTTATCATTAATATTTATTTTTATCATTAATATTTATTTTTATCATTAAAATTTATTTTTATCATTGATATTTATTTTTTATAATTATTATTTATTTTTATCATTAATATTTATTTCTATCATTGATATTTATTTTTATCATTAATATTTATTTTTATCCTTATTATTTATTTTTATCATTAATATTTATTTTTATCCTTAATATTTATTTTTATCATTAATATTTATTTTTATCATTAATATTTATTTTTATCATTAATATTTATTTTTATCATTATTATTTATTTTTATCATTATTATTTATTTTTATCATTATTATTTATTTTTATCATTAATATTTATTTTCATCATTATTATTTATTTTTATCATTAATATTTATTTTTATCATTAATATTTATTTTTATCATTAATATATATATATATATATATATATATATATATATATATATATATATATATATATATATATATATTTATATATATATTTATATCTCTCTCTCTCTCTCTCTCTCTCTCTCTCTCTCTCTCTCTCTCTCTCTCTCTCTCTCTCTCTCTCTCTCTCTCTCTCCTCTCTCTCTCTCTCTCTCTCTCTCTCTCTCTCTCTCTCTCTCTCTCTCTCTCTCTCTCTCTCTCTCTCTCTCTCTCTCTCTCTCTCTCTCTCTCTCTCTCTCTCCTCTCTCTCTCTCTCTCTCTCTCTCTCTCTCTCTCTCTCTCTCTCTCTCTCTCTCTCTCTCTCTCTCTCTCTCTCTCCTCTCTCTCTCTCTCTCTCTCTCTCTCTCTCTCTCTCTCTCTCTCTCTCTCTCTCTCTCTCTCTCTCTCTCTCTCTCTCTCTCTCTCTCTCTCTCTCTCTCTCTCTCTCTCTCTCTCTCTCTCTCTCTCTCTCTCTCTCTCTCTCTCTCCTCCTTCACTCCCTCTTTCCTCCCCTTCTCCATGTTTACTCCCTCAATGCATCAGTAATCCCTCTCTCCCTCCCTCCTTCCCTCTACCCTTAATCTCTCTCCCCATCTTTATTTTCCTCCTCCTCCTCCTCCTCCTCCTCCTCCTCCTCCTCCTCCTCCTCCTCCTCCTCCTCCTCCTCTTCCTCTACATCCCTTTGTTTCTTTACCTTCATCTTTTACTCTAATTTTTCATCCTCCCCTTACTCTAATTTCAATGAGGGAGAAATTCTCTCTCGTGTTTATAAATATTTATGTACAGTTTTCACTCTTCCTTCTATCTCTTACTACTACTACTACTACTACTACTACTACTACTACTACTACTACTACTACTACTACTACTACTAAACTTTATTCAAATATCGAAGGCGGACGATGCCCCGCCTTTCCTGCCCCCATCACCCTGAGAATGGCTGCTGAAATGATGGGTGGAGCGTCATTAGTTTGGATTCATTTTGGTGATCAGTATAGGGGGACTGGGGGGATGAGAGAGCAGACCCCTGTTAATCCTCTCAGGTTATAGTAATGATGAAACTGAGTCCAGATTCGTGTTTAGTATGACCGAAAACCTTTATGTACAAATTTTCATGAAATTCCGAGGTGTGGAAATTTTCATGAAATTTCCAAGGGTACCACCTAAGATTTTTTGGCAGAAATCATGTATTTTGAAATAACTCGAAAACTATGAGGTTTACGTAAAAAAAGTATATAATATAAAAGAAAGAGCAGGACAAGACGGTTCTTTTGAGCTATAGTAATATGGAATTGGAACATAAGTATAGATGTAAGAATTGAAAAAAGAAAACATTAATTTTGTTCACAATAATTAACTTTTCTCCAAAGATATAATAGATATTGGAAAGGTGATGACATCAATCGATAGATCTTTTCAAGCTATATAACTTTGTATATAATCCTTTTGCCTGTAAGAGTAATAGTTTCGTAGTAAAATGGCAAAAACATATTCGACCTCAATTCTGGTGGACATTTTCGGACCACAAAATCAAAAATTCCTTACCGTCACAGATACACTTTTTGAACAAATTTTACTGTAAATTGGAATATCTAAAAGTTTTATTGAAGTCATTTTTCACGTATCTGTGACGGTAAGGAATTTTTGATTTTGTGGTCCGAAAATGTCCACCAGAATTGAGGTCGAATGTTTTTCCCATTTTACTACGAAACTATTACTCTTACAGGCAAAAGGATTATATACAAAGTTATGTAGTTTGAAAAGATCTATCGATTGACGTCATCACCTTTCCAATATCTATTATACCTTTGGAGAAAAGTTAATTATTGTGAACAAAATTAATGTTTTCTTTTTTCAATTCGTACATCTATACTTATGATCCAATTCCATATCACTATAGCTCAAAAGAACCGTCTTGTCCTGCTCTTTCTTTTATATTATATACTTTTTTTACGTAAACCTCATAGTTTTCGAGTTATTTCAAAATACATGATATCTGCCAAAAAATCTTAGGTGGTACCCTTGGAAATTTCATGAAAAATTCCACACCTCGGAATTTCATGAAAATTTGTACACAAAGGTTTTCGATCATACTGAACACGAATCTGGACTCAGTTTCATCATTACTATAATATCAAACATTAAAAAAATATATAGAAAAAAATAAGAGATACAGGAAATACTTTCATTATTCCCGTTACCATCACCTCATATTCATTATTATTATTATTATTATTATTATTATAGTATTTATCCATCATTATGGTGATGGATAAATACTATAATAATAATAATAATAATAATAATAATAATAATAATAATAATAATAATAATAATAATAATGATAATAATAATAATAATAATAATAATAATGATAATAATAATAATAATAATAATAATAATAATAATAATAATAATAATAATGCCCTAGGAGGGGCATCCTCCGCCTTCGATTTTTGTATAGAGTATACTACTACTACTACTACTACTACTACTACTACTACTACTACTACTACTACTACTACTACTACTACTATTAATAATGTTAAAATCCTCTCTTGCTTCGTCGTTCTCCTCCCCCTCCTCCTCTTCCTCCTCCTCCTCCTCCTCCTCCTCCTCTTCCTCTTTCTTCTCCTCCTCCTCCTCCTCCTCCTCCTCCTCCTCCTCCTGCTCCTCCTCTCACTTATCATCATCATTACCCTCCGAAGCCTACATGCAAATCAGGTCGCAGGCATCTAGCTCGTCTAGGCCTCATTCCCTCAGTTGATGGAGGGGTGACTGTCCCTGGAAATGGGAATGGAGGGGAGAAGAGGGGAGGAGAGGAAAGGCGGGATGGAAGAGAGGAAAGGAGGGAAAGACGGAAGATAACTATCATATGAGAGAGAGAGAGAGAGAGAGAGAGAGAGAGAGAGAGAGAGAGAGAGAGAGAGAGAGAGAGAGAGAGAGAGAGAGAGAGAGAGAGAGAGAAATTGTTTGGATTGTGTTGTTTCTGTTCACGTGACTTCATTAAGTGGCTGAAAATGGCGGGAAAATTACTTATAATACTTAATTACTCCTACAGGACGAAATATTACTTCAAAAAAAGATGAATATAATTGCGTTTTTGAAATAATATAAATTCAAAAACAGTGAATAGATATATAAAGAGAGAGAGAGAAAAAAAATGGAAAGAACCCAAATTGGTGTTGGATGAAATAAACAAATATTTATAAATGAATGAATACAAATATATGGGACAAAGCAAGCTAAAGCCTTTTATCATAACAGAGGAAGAAATGCATTCATTTTGGAGGTGTTACCCGTGTGATGAAACAGATAACACAGGATCACTTTTGTTCAGGTGTCGTGTTATCGCAATTTGGACCGAAAATCTAGCGTTCTAAAAATTCATTCCGACGGATTTATATACATGTACTGAACCTGTCTGTCTATGATGAACGATATATGACATTAGAAAAAATAATATAGATAAATAAATAATAATAATACAAGAGAGAGAGACAGATATATGAAGTGTGAACCGTAAAATGATAAATAGGAGACACAATGCAAACGGAAACAATACCAAATACAAAAAAGAAAAAATAAATATTAAAATATAAACCAATAGAAAGTAAAAAGAAAAAAGAAATGAAAACATGAGTCAGTAAACGAGGCCTGAAAACGAAAAGTTAGGATATCCATGGAAATTGCTCGGAAACTGGGGCTGAAAAAAAAAACAAAAAAATTTATCCCAGGTGAGAACAGGTCGAGTTAAGTTGACGGAGAGGACTGCCGGGCTGAAACGAGGGTCTGGCTAGCGAACGAGACTCTGGAACTATTATTATTGTCTATTAGAGAGTCTGTCGCGCGGGGCAGTTAGGGTGAGACGGAGGGAGAGAGAGAGAGAGAGGGAAGATGGCGGGCGGGAAGGAGGAGTGCAAAGGGAGATAGGGAGGAAATGGAGGGTAAATTGAGGTAAAAAAGATGTGGAGAGGCGAATGGAGAACAGGGAAAATGGATGAATATAGAGAATAGAACGAATGTATGTGTAAGAAGAGGGAAGGAAGGGAAACTGATGAAGGAGAAGAGACTAAGATGAACAGAGGAAAGAGTAAAACGAGGGAAACAATGAGAAAGTAGAGAGGAAAAGAGGGGAAACTATGAGGAAAGATGACGAGGAAGACATTAATAGAATGAAGGAAGAGGAAAAACAGAGAGTAATGAATAGACAAAGAAAACGAGAGAATACAAAAGTAGGTAATGATACAACTAGATGAATGACGCGAGAAAGAAGAAACAGAAGAGGAATTAGGAGGGAGGAATAAAAGAAAAGGAGGAAGAGGAGTGAGGGGAGAGAAATTGAGAGGGATGAATGGAAGAGGAGGAGGAGGAGGAGGAGGAGGCAGAGGGTAACACTATCATGGTGTCAATCTGTGCTCCAAAATAGCATGGTGTGTGTGTGTGTGTGTGTGTGTGTGTGTGTGTGTGTGTGTGTGTGTGTGTGTGTGTGTGTGTGTGTGTGTGTGTGTGTGTGTGTGTGTGTGTGTGTGAGAGCGTCGCGGCCCCACACACCGGATTACCCCTCCTGGGCCCTCCCCGCCGGCAGCCGCGCGTATAAACGACTCAATCCTGTTAGGTCGATGTTCGTCCGGTGATGAGCTTGTAATCCAATCACCTATAACGTAATGATGACGAATGTGGGGGATGAACCGAGGCGTCACGAGCCATAGCACACACACACACACACACACACACACACACACACACACACACACACACACACACACACACACACACACACACACACACACACACACAGTTCTTGGCCTCGTGTCCTTCATTAAGCGCCACTAAGGAAGAACTCTGAGTGTTTTATACCTCCCGACGCAGCAACACCAGGAGGGGAGCCGCGCCCCCTCTCCCCCACGCCTCCTAATGACTGCCACGCCGCCGACCTCATAAAACGGTGAGTAATGGTCTAATACCCGGTCATGAGCGAGGCCCCTAAGAGGTGGATCACGTGTTTACATTAGCGGGTCGCGGCGCCCCGGCCTCCCGCGCGGCAACTCGGGGATTCCATGCTAATGCAAGGAGCTCCCGCTGCTGTTTGCTCGCGGACAAAAACGTTGGTCTTTATGCGTAAAATCCTGTAATTGAAAACTGAGAAGGACGTGCCCGTGAAGTAGCGTGCGGGATTACCGGCTCCCGCGCCCACTCCGGGGATATTTGCCCGCCAATATGGCCGCCTCTTGAAGGGCCGCCGCTGCTGCTGCCGCCGCCGCCATTCCTGACTCCCCGCTGTCGGTCGTCCCGCCGTGGCTGGTGGGCTCACGGGGCGGTGGGTCGGGGCGGCGGGGCGGGGTCCTGGGGCATAGGAAGCTGCCAGCGAGGTGGGGAGGAATGGTAAGTGGGGGTAAGGGGTGAAGGGTGAAGGGTGAAGGGTGGGCTGTGTGGAGGCTGAGGTGAGGTGAGGGTGTAGGGTGGACTGATACCCTGGTGGGGGGAGGGGAGTGAGGGTGTACGGGGTGGAGGAGGTGCACGAGTGGACGTTAAGTGGGTGGAGGTTTGAGGGAGATAAAAGGCTGAGCGGTGAATGGAGCTGCGTGGCTGAAGGAAGACTGAGGGGAGGAAGGGAAGGAAGGGAAGGAAGGGGAGGAAGGGAAGGAAGGGGTGGGTGGAGTGGCAAGGCTGAGCTCATGCTGCTTCTCCCACTACCTGACGGAGGGCTGCTGAGGGTCCTTCAGTAGCCTAGTCGCCCCTAAAGTTATCCTACAAGACAATCCTTCACCATCTGCTCGCCCTCCCCGCCCCCCGCCCTCCTCCCTCCTGTCACCTACCTGTCGAGGGCGTCGTGGAGCCGCCCTCTGACTTACCCTTCATTACCTCACCGATTATGACCTTGTTTATGGGCCGCCCGTCCTCGCCGAGATCAAAGGCTTATTTCCTGATGATGACGTGAAATAGATCCGATTGCATTCTAGTTTTATTATTATCATTTTTTGCACCCCGGCACGGACGCTATATTTCCATTTTATCTCTGATTGATATGTTGTTCCGCGTCGGGCCCCGCACACTCACAGTGACCCTTTGAAAAATGTACATCGAAGCCTTTAATAGTCAAAACTGCCTTTCCATTTACGAGCCGTATTGAAATGGCAATGAATTGTTCAAAATGTTCAATATTTATAACACATCAAACGAAATTAAATTATGAAAAAGGTGAACACATATTTTTGAGTGATATACAGCAGTTTTAATGCGGGACGCGCGCTGGAACCCTGCTCGTAATGCCACCAATTTCAAAACTTTGATTATGGATCTCCGGTGCTTTAAAAATGTCAAATCTTTTTAGTATTCATCGCGTTTTGTTTATTTTCAGCGATGGGGAGAGAGGGTGGAGGGGAGGGATGTCGGGGCGGTGAGAGGTGGGGAGGGGAGGGAAGGGAGGGGAAAGGGAGAGCTGAATAATAACAGGAGAGATGAGTAATGGCAAAATGGGGTGGATGGTAACACGGGATGGACTAGCGGGTGGAGGGGGAGACTAAAATATATATATACAAACAAAAAACACCAACACAAAAAAGAGGCTGATGTATGAACCAACAAATGGATAGAAAATGCATTAATGCATTGACAGCCATCACCGCCACCACCACCACCACCACCACCACCACCACCACTACCACCACCACCACCACCACCACCACCACCAACGTCAACACCAACACCATCATCACCAACACCATAAGGCTTGAAAAAAAATAGATATTCACTAGTTTTCTCTTTGTTTTCCTCTTTCATACATAAAAAATAAAAAAATAAAGTAGAAAAGAAAAATAAAAGACTTCTGGTCATATGCAGGTGAGTGGTGAGGTCAAAGGCACCGAGGACGATGAACACACAGACAAGAGGTGAGGTGTTGACAATAACCTTTACTCCCCAACACCACACACTCAGCCGCACCTTCACCCTCAACAGGTCCTTAGTAGGCCTCCATACGGCAGTCAGAGGAGTAGGAGAGAAGAGTTTACATAATAAAGTTCAATGTTCCTCGTACAAGTTCTTCTTCTTGAATCAGCTTCCCTTAGTGTCGCCTTCAGACGCTCCGGTGTTACCCTCCTGGAAATACGTGTCCAGGATGTCCGTGGCTCGTTTATTGATGGTGTCGTCAACATAGCCTTGCAGCGCCTCCAGCCTCTGCACGCCCTGAGCCACCCTCATCTGCCGCACCGCCTCCTCCCGTAACTCTGGAGTCTATCAAATGCCCGTGTAGGCAACAACATTATCTTAGAGTGCGTCAAGGCCACTGGGTCATGTCATGCAATCACATCTTACTCAAACGAATAAAGTTCACAAAATGCATTAGTTATTAGCAAGCACGTGAGGAAAATCATCAACCTGAACAATTTTCTCCAGTGCGTTGAGGGCCACTCCGACGGTGCCAGTCTCGCTCACCGCCAGCACCGACGTCAAAGCGGCTGCCCCTCCCGCCTCCACCAGCTCACCAAGCTGCTCTGGGCTGCCACCGCTCGCCAGGTTACCCAGGGCCCAAGCTGCCTCCCGCTGCACGTCCAGGTGGTTCTGGGTCGCAGCCGCCCAAGCACGATCGAAAAGTGGGACGAAAAAAGCTTCAGGAGGGAGCCAGGAGGAATTGGAGAGACGGAAAGAGGGAGGGAGATGTACGCTGCGCTTCCAGCTGTTATCTAAGACAATTTTTTTCAATCTAACACGACACCAATTTCATCAAGGATAAGACAAATCTGTCCTCCTTCCCCGTGTTGTACTACACGGCTGTGTGGCTGACCGTGTGCCGCGGGGCGTCACGCTCCAAGGTGAGGTGGTGTGGTTTGTGTTAGTAAGTACTGAGTACGTATACGTGCAATGAACACCAACCCCCCCCCCCCATCCATTAAGGTAATCATGACAGTGCCTTCCCTAGCAACAGAAAGTTTGTGTATGTTGGGGGGATGGGGGGTATCACGTCTGTGCTCACCCCAGCCTGAGCGGCGTCACTCACCTGGCCAAGGACCTCCACCAGGTGTGGCAAGAGGCCCCCGTCGATGACCTGCTGTATATGGTCCTTGTTGCCAGCGGTGATGTTGGAGATCGCCCATGACACTTCCTTCCGGAGGTTATGGTGAGGTGACACCAGAAGGCGACTGTACTGCGGCAGCACACCCGCCGCCAGCACAGCGTCTGTCTGTAGCACAATGGAAGGCATCACTGATACTTGAGAGACATACTTCAATTGGTGGATGAGACAATTAAATCAAAAAGCATTTACCTACTAACACAAGAATCTGTTCATTAGTTTAACATTCATTTCATAACAATTGTGCGTTAAGGCAACACAAGCCATTACAGAAGAGCAGGATGGCAGCCGCACTTCACAAGGCTTAACTACCGTCGTCACCACCACCACCACCACCACCACCACCACCACTCACCTGCTCGTCGCTGCCCATCACCAGGTTGGCCGTCGCCCGCAGAGCCGGGATGACTTTCTGACGTTCCTTCGCCTCCAAGTGGTTCACTAAGTCAGGTATGATGCCCGCCTCCACCACCTCCCGCTGGCCCTCGTCGTCCCCCGCAGCGATGTAGCTCGTGGCCCACAGCGCGTCCACTGCCAACACACAGCAGCGTCATCAGGGAGGCAGTCTATATATAGTGTTTTGGAAGAATATCTCTTGGATGTATTTCAAATATTTACCAACAGACAACAAGGGATGCCTCCTCTACCTCCTTATCTTCCTAAAATCACTTACAAATTATGCCAATAAACTTAAAAATAAATAAAATAAATAAGAGTAAAAGTTGTGCCAGAAAGAAACCAAAACAATATACTACAGACGCCTGTCGAGCCACCGAGTACACACCAATGACCTCGGAGTCCGTGTGGGAGAGCAGCGTCTTAAGGGTGGCGACGCATGACTGCCGCTCCAGCTGCTCCATAACGAGGCCCTTGTGGCGGAAGATGTTGGCGAGAACCCAGGTCACCACCCTTACCAGCGACACCTGCAACCACACCACACCATTAGGGAGGCGGAGGAGGAGGAGGAAGAATAGTTTACGAAGGACTTCAGGAATACTCACAGGGGAGGATATGGAGGAGTGAGATGAGGAGGACGAGGAAGAGGAAGAGGATGCTCGGCCGTACTGGAGTGCCACTAGGAGAGGAGTCACCACCCCGGCAGCCACCACTTGATTCCTGTATCGCTCCTCCCCAACAATGTTACCCAGAGCCCACGCTGCCTGCTCCGCCACCTTCTCGTCCCCGCCTGACAACGCCTCTATCAACACCGGCACAGCGCCCCCGTCTGCAGGAAGGAGGAAGAGAATACAGAGGGTGGTTAGTACGCTGCCTCCCTTAAAAAAGAATGAAGGAGAATGAGGAAGGAGAAATGTATTTAATGACCATGCAATCACCTACGTATTAAATATGTTGAGTAATTTAACGTGTGTGTGTGTGTTGTGTGTGTGTGTGTGTGTGTGTGTGTGTGTGTGTGTGTGTGTGTGTGTGTGTGTGACGTACCCACGACAGCGGCGGTGTGGCTGGAGGTGCCTGACGCTAGGTTAGTCAAGGCCCAAGTAGCCTCCAGCTGAAGAGTCAAGCTGAGGACACACAGATAGACACACGTTAAGTCTCTCCTCTTCCCCTTCCCTCCCCACACACACACATACAACTATATCAATGAAATTACATACAGAAGGGACTCAACATACCCTTCTCATACCTGTACCACGTAAATCTACATTAAGAAAGGATTTTTTTCTGCATTGAATTCATAAATATCCTACTTTCTGCTTCCTGAATCGTAACTCTTCTACCTGGAATTAGAATGACCTTTATTTTGACGAACTTCTCTTTATGGATCTCTCTTTGGAACGGTATCAGGAGTATTTATTTCACATGTATTTTAGTTTTTGTCCTTTCTCTGTGTGGGGAAAAGTTAATTCTTGTTCTTTATACTTACTCCTCCCGCTGCTGCACGTGAGGGATGAGGGGACGGAGGATACCCGCCTTCAGGAACTCCTTAATAGGCGGGTTGACCTCCTTAGAAAGCATCTTGCGAGCCCTGCAGGTGTTGTCGAGGCGACGTCTTCTACTGTTGCTCTTAATCCCTCGCACAATCTCCTCCAGCGTCTCCTGCGTGCACTCCGCGTCCTGGAGAGTGAGAGGAAGGTGACGGTGAGGCATTAAAACAAAGGTTATCACAAAACAGTGAAGCTTTCATTCATTAAACTTTAGGACAACTTAACTAGCATACACTACACAATCACACACATACAAACAAAGTAAAACGAGGGTTATTTCAACGGTGCCAAGAAAGAAAGCAAAAAAGAGAAAGAAAGAAGGGAGTGTCATTAAAACAGCAGCAGAGTTGGTGTTCATGATTAATAGTCGTGATGAAGGAATGTGTTGTGAGTCACGCTGGATCAACACGACACAACACAGGAGTACACGTGCATCTGTGAGTTTAGACTGTCGCCCCTACGAACCACCCACCTCAAGGTCACTTCCGTCATCCTCAGACAGCTGGTGGTAGTTCCTTATATCCATCTGTGGTGAAGAGGATGCGAGCACAGGGAAAAATATAAGAAAGGAAGTGAGAGAGTAAACTAATGTATGGATAACTAGAACATTGTAAGTATTTATGAATTTATGGGACAAAAAGCAAGCTGCAGGAAGAATTAAAGGTTAGACTAAATCGATACTGGCAGCAAATAGCATTAATGAATACTGCCTTGCCACACGATACAATTTTCTGCATCAACACACATACAACCATGACGCATTTCATTTCTATATATTCACATAGCTAAGTCACTATGGATTTTTGAAATGTGGAGTCGTATAATCTAATATTAATTCAACTTATCGATACAAGTGAACCCAAGAGATCAATAATATGTTGGATAAAGAAATCGTTACTGAAAATAAGTATATAAGAATTATTTTGCAAAGTACGTACTACAACCAATAATGACCATCATCACCATAATGATGAATAAATAATATAATAATAATAATAATAATAATAATAATGAATATGAGGTGATGATGGTAAGGGTGTGGTATCAGTATGCAAGAGTAAGCTGGTGAGGTTAGGTTAAGCGCATTGCCAGACGTATGATTAAACAGTACCAAATATCATATACTATATACTTTAATACTATACTACTATACGGCGCCGCTCTCTGACTGGGCTGACTAGCACCAATACATTCCCTTTCCCTTTTGCCTTACAACATTGGGGTAAACCTTTGCTGGTAACATTACGATGAAACGGACCAACAGGCAAAAACCCATGAATATAATATGTATGTAACCAGTTTTACTAACCATGATACAGTGCTACGAGACGCGAGGCAGAATACTTGAGTTACCGTTGACCCTGCGGTGCTACAAGCCGATCACAGAGAAAGAGAGAACATTTCCAGGGTATTCTAAACTATTTATACTAATTAGTGTGTGCCAGAGTCTGTACGGAAGAATGAAACACAGAACAGCCTATTTCCTGATGACGCAGCATACAAGGGACTATCTATACCACGATGGGAGTTAAATAATGCACGTGTATGTATAGGTGTAAAGAAGGGTGGTGGGTGGAGGGCGAAGAGGTGAAGATGGGTGAGGTTAGATAGCCATTGGTTTGTCTAGTGTGTGTGTGTGTGTGTGTGTGTGTGTGTGTGTGTGTGATATAATTAGCCAGCATTGTTCGCTGACACGTAACTCTAACTACGTTGATAAGTTGATTAAGTTAAGGATTTATGAGTGTTAGTTATGATGAAGGACACACACACACACACACACACACACACACACACACACACACACACACTTAACTAAGCAAACAAGCAAAAAATTGAAGTACACAAGCAATAAAGTTTTTGTACGTATTAAGAATTCTTGTGAAAAAAATAATTAATGACAACGAGGAATGTTTCATACACAAGAACAAAAAAGATCACAAGGAATATTCCACACACACACACACACACACACACACACACACACATGTGCGCAAAATAAAATCGATCAAGTGGAATATTACACACACACATACGTACACGAAAAAAAATCGATCAAGTGGAATATTCCATACACACACACACACACACACACACACACACACACACCAACACCACCAC
This sequence comes from Metacarcinus magister, assembly GCA_029783475.1. NCBI lineage: Eukaryota > Metazoa > Arthropoda > Malacostraca > Decapoda > Cancridae > Metacarcinus > Metacarcinus magister. Next base: position 1,821,346 of record JAPQNM010000023.1, read on the forward strand.
CAACAACAACAACAACATCAACAACATAAATATTCCACACACACACACACGAGCGAGGAACTGGCCTCGAAAAAACAAAAAACAAAAAATAGCGTGACCCAAAACTTTAACCATTAGTACCAATCGTGACAACCACACACAACATATCATCACGAGCCCCACACTAACTTACCTGTCTCGTAACCTCAGGTGTGGAATAACTACCACCGCCCTTCTTAACTATGTCTGGCAGGGGCTGGGTGGACGATCTGGAAGGAGAAAACGTAAACACATTACCAATAAGTCACCTAACAAACATGAATCTGAAGCCATTATTGATTAACACTGCAGGTGAAGATCGATAGTGATAGTGAAAGCGGCTTACTTGAATGTGGACGTCCTGTGAGTGAGAGACTTGGGAGAATGACAGTCAGGTGTGGAGGAAGAGGAGAGGGGATGTGGTTTGTTCCAGGCTCGGTAAGATCTGCGGGACTTGAGAGCAGAAGCATCAGCAAGTGTCAAGGCCGGCGGACGCATGGAGCTGATGATGCTTTCCAACTTAGCTCGGCGCTCTCGGATAGAGTCCATCTGTAGGTCACACACACACACACACACACACACACACACACACACATTGTTACATCCTGGAAATCGAGTCATTATTTCATCAATAGATTATCCAAACGTCATAACTTTTTAACTCCAGTGACTAAAACGCGCGACACTTACATCCTGCACAAGGCTGCCGCCGCGACGCCCTGAGGAGGAGGAGGAGGCAGCACTGAGGGACATGATGCCTTGGTGTGAAGGAGGCTACCGTCCCTCTCAGTGTAAGGCAGGTGTGGGTATCTATGCAGAGGCTGGTTATTTAGAGACCAAAGTTGTATTAGAACACTATTTTCTTTTATAATTCTCACATAATAACTATTTACACAATACTTCATTACTACTATTCTGAGCGAGATCTTACTATTTTGAAATTTGGAGATACGCGAGTGAGCTATGAAGACAATACGTAGTCTATGTCATTCATCGTCGTTCCTTACAGTCCCTTGATGCGTATCCCTGCCATCACGCACTGCTCCTCACATCAATAATTAATTCCAGTTCTATCACGCCACCCCATTATTGGCATTCACCTCTCCATCATCACTCACAGTCAAGCACAGATGATTCACAACACGCATGGTTCACTACAACGCATGAATGAGTTAATTACGAGGTTGTATGTTACCTTGTTTGGTCACCTAGGTAGCAAATATTTTTTCCACGTTGGGTTGTATATTAGTTTTAAGTTTAAGTTCTTAATAATGTCATGTAAGGAGTGATTTGAGGTAAGTTTATGGCTTGAACGTATCTAAATACACTACCGCTGCGATAATTCAGGCCACACACTTATGCACGTTAATGGAACTCTATTCTATAAGCAAAATATACCTTTATGAACACCTGCACCACACAACAGGACAACAATACACACGCTTCACCATCGCATCATAACAATTACAACAAATCATCATTATCTACTTAACATAATCTTCAATACATTCGTAACATTTAGATTAACACAATTTAATTCATACTACCTAACAACAGCGTGTAATTCTCCCTCCTTTCCCGCAACATAATTTACCTGTACACAGACCACTACCACCACCACCATCACCACGCGTCACACACTGGAGAAACTTCATCCAAGATCCGTTTTCCTGTCTGGGGAGGGTGAGAGGCATGGGGAACGACGAATTGGGGGCGGGGCGAGATGTGGGGAGGAGGGGGAGGTGTGACAAAACAGGGCGGGGAGGTAGTGGGTGTCAGGGGGAGGGGGAAGGGAGTGGAGTGAGGAATGGTGTGGAGTAGTGGTGTGGGTCGAATAGAGTGATAAAGGTACTCGTCGTGTTGCCAGACAACCAGACAAACACCACCACTCACTCGATACCAGCACCACCCCCTCACCCCGGCCCTTACCCAGCAGGCCTTGGGATCAAAAAAAAAAGAAAAACGATCACATGACCTGCTATTCGTTAGTGGAGATGGTGGTGATAGGGGACTGTCACCTTCAGTAAGTATGTCATGAAGACAGAGAGGAACCAACACTCAATGTGATTGGTATAGTAAGGCAGACTGAGGTTTTTTTTTATAGTGAACCATCATTAATGAAAGCCAATGTTATGGTTGATTTAACGGTTTCTTATCTCTTATTTCCATACATAATATTACAGTTGCTAAGAACCTATCAACAAACCCATTTATTATCATTTTCAGTCCTACCTGGCCCACCTTGAGTGAATACTGGAAGTGGCAGAGCTGTAGTAGAATTTTAGTTTGTTTAAGTGGTAATCTTCAGGTAGGTATGTGACCTGCCTCTCAGTAACTCACCTGAACTCCCTCGCTCTCCAATAATTATCATTGATGTTTTTGTAGTTAAAATAATATAATAATTGTATGAAAATTATAGAAATATATTAAAACTTTGAAAATACTAAGTAATGTCTGTTGAGAGAGGGAATGATTGAAGCAAATGTTCTGATTTTCATAATTAGAAAAATGTTCATCTAGAGGAACATATTCACTTATGTTTTGAGGCAAAGTTATCTAATTTAGGTAAGATGACGTGACACATGTACACTAAAACAAGAAACGTGATGAATAAAAGATAAGAAAGGAAAGTGATGATACTACTCTCTGCTAATGAAGGTGTGCAAGAACGGTATACAAAAAAAAAATATAATAATTCCATGAGTGAGAAGTAACCAGTGACAAATAAAACAAACTGTCATCACCTCCCAATATATTTAGAAGGCAGCACTGTGTTGCATTGTTCAGTGTTTCCTAGCACCTTTCTTCTTCCCTTTGTTTCCCTTGTTCTGGCCCAGCAGCTGTTTTGTCTTAACGTTAATGAAAGACTTTCTGTTCTTGGTGTTCCTGCCGGGTGTGGTGAATTGCACGTTGATCTTACGGTCCTTGAGCTGAGATGTGTTGAGCTTGAGAGCATTCTGTAAGAAGAAGACCTCAAAAGATTAATCACAAGTACATACATATTTTGTGCTGGACTAGGTTAGGTTAGGTTAGGTTATCCCATCCTATGCAATGTTTGGGATAATTATAATAGTTATGTAATTCTTTTTAGGAAAGGAAAGAGTACATATGCAACTGGGTAGACACTTTGGGCAGTCGAAAGAACAATAACTGTTTTATAAGTCATAAATGTAGAAGTATAAATACATGACAAATACAGTATCACTGAAATCAAATAAAAAAACTACACAAATCTTCAAAATGAACACTAGATAAATGATGAAATTATGCTTGCTACAGAAAAAATTAAAGAACAATGTTAAGTGTATAAAGAAAAGTATACTCTCCGCACCACATAACACTCCCTCTCTGCCACATAACTTACAGTATAAGCCTCTGCACCCGAGAACTCAATGAAGCCGTAACCTTTGCCTCTGCCCTTGCCCTTGCCCTTGGCGTCTCCCTCCACCTTGTCCTTGGCAGTCTTCTGGCGGGTCATGAGAGTCACCCGCACGATGGTTCCGCCTGCTACCTTGAAGTGCTCCTCGATCTCTTCCTTAGTAACCCTTGGAAGCATAACAGCAATATTATACAATGGTTATATATGTTTCAAGATAATAATATTTCACTTATTCCTACAACTACATTACGACACAAAGACAACATTGTATTTTAACTCCTTTTTCAGAATCACATGAACACCGACAGTAATGAGAGAATGACACTTACTCGAAAGGAAGATTGCCGAGAAAGAGAACATGTTTTTTCTCCTGATTCTTGGCTTTCTTTGCCTTTGCTTTATCTCCTTTAGCACCATCTTTGCCTGGATTTTTGTCATCAATCTTCATCTTCTTTGTTCCCTTTTCCCCCTCTGCTTTATCCTCTGAGCCATCATCCTTGTTTTCTGCTGTGCCTTCAGTATCTTCTAAGGCTTCAGAAGCTTTCCTCTTATTCTTCCTCTTTCTTTTCTTTTTCCCCTGTGTGCCTTCTGCTTTATCTTCTGAACCCTCAACTTTTATCCCTTCAGTGCCTTCTGCTTTGTCTTCTGAACCATTAACTTTGTTTTCTGTGGTTTCTGCTGTGCCTTCAGTATCTCCTAAGGCTTCAGAAGCTTTCCTCTTATTCCTCTTTCTTTTCTTCTTCCCCTGAGTGACTTCTGGTTTATCTTCTGAACCCTCAACCTTTACATCCTGATTGCCTTCTGCTTTATTTTCTGAACCCTCAACCTTGTTCTCTGTGGTGCCTTCAGTACTTTCTGAAGCTTTCCTCTTGTTCTTCCTCTTCCTTTTTTTCTTCCCCTGTGTGTTTGATCCTGGATTCTCCCCTGACTCTGTGGTCTTTGTGGCTGCCTCCTGAGTTTCTGTGGCTGTGGTTGTAGTCTTCTCGTCCACTGTGTTTGATTGTTGTGGTTCGCCGTTTGAAGCAGCAGCTGCGGGTGTTGGTTCTGCACTCGTATTCTCGGATGAAGCATCAGTCCCGTTGGCGGTAGCCTTATTTTTCCTCCTATTCCTCTTCTTCTTTTTCTTGGTCTTAAGGGAGACTTGGGGATCAGCAGCACCATTTCTATTACTGATCACTTTGAGAACCTTCTTTTCATCTTTCTTCTTCTTACCTGAGGATACAACACAAACGTTTAAACAGGAAAATGCACATGTACTGTATTTCTGACACACAAGTTTTTAATCCAAGAACATAATCAAGGAATTACATTATAAGAAATGTTTGAAGATGAAAATTATATCGCCAAAATACCTTGACTGAATATTGTTAAGGAAATTTAAATACAAGGTTAAAGACTGAAAAAAAAAAACAGTACAGACTCGATTTAACCAATTACGACTGAACAGAATGCTCGATTTAGCAGAACATTTTGTATGCTCGGTATAACGGGAAAACTGTCCATTTAGCTGAAACAATTCTGCTAAATCGAGCAATATTTGGAGCGGTTCCACTAATGTCCGCCAATCCACACAAACTGTTTTATTTTTTGGCGTGAGTCCCTCATTTCACCAACAATTCGTCTGTGCTCTCGTGGATTTATTTACATTCCAGGACTACTTGTGCATTGCAACCTTAGTGAAGCCATTCCATAAGGGCAAAAAAGAAACAGGGAAGAGTGATGCTCAATTTAGTGAATACCTCAATATAACGGAACTACACTTGGCTGAATTAATCCATTATATTAAGCATGAACTGTACGTTAAAAAAAAAGATAAACAAATCAAATCAAATTAATATAAATCTAAAGTTACTACTACAAAGAGAACAAGCGAAAAAAGAAAAAAGAAAAAACGTATATAGTAGTGTTGGATCCTTGAGTCTTGAGTCTTGACCCTTGACCCTTGACCCATGAGCCATGAGCCTTGACCCTTGACCACCCTCCACACTACTCACCAGACTCCTTCTGTCCTGCCACTTCCACCACAGCCTTTGCCTTCACCTTCACCATTGCGTTCTGAAAATACAGACAAATATTACATCATTTTGAATACAGTATTATCAAAGCATGTATATATTCAACAACTTAACATAATTGATATTGTTGTGAGTTTTATGATATTTTACAGATTTTCATGGTTATAAAATGCATGGTATGAAGTATAACATTACCTTCCACAACTGTGCACATTTTGCAAGGTATAGATAGCATAATAAGAATTACACTTTATAACATCATCAAATATTATCATCCACAAAATCCTTAATGTAAAGCAGTGTCAGATGTGGATATAAATGTTCATCTGATACTCAACAGGAGCTTCAAGAACACACACCACCAACACAGTACATAGGAATAATACTACCTAATACATCCTTCAAATATGATACACCATTTGTCTGAGTCCAACCCACCCAAACCGAGTGTCCTTCACCCTCTGAGAATAAGTGAAAGTAATTCTCTAGAAGAACTTTTTATCTTCTCTTCCTTCGTTGTGGAAGGAAGCGGTTCCATCCCCTCACTGTATACTCACCACACACACAAAATAGTGCACAGTTACCTCTCTACAGAAAAAAAAATGAATATAAAGCAATTTCCACCAGAAATGTAAAAAAAAAAAAGTAGTTATTACTATTAAAATGGAAAAGGTTAATCAAAACAAAAATGTTTCAAAGATTTTCTTGAAAGGTGTCAAAACAACAAGAGAAAAGTTTATATAATATAGTATAAAGTATTGAGGAGCGAGCATGCATATGTTGGAATATAAACATTCATTCATATCTCACAGGAGGCTACAGGATAACACTTACATACATACCCACTAGTCAACCTATTCATTAACATTGAAATAAGTAACTTGGACATACTATAAAAAATTGCAATTTCACATGGTACTAAGTCTACCCCAGTGAGTGACCTGGGAACATTGATTGGTGATACATAACACTGCAGTCAAGCCTTGGCCTCCCCACCTCACCTGTCATCACACCTGCTGCTCACTGACACAGGTTACTTACTTCAACCCACAATGGAAAGGGAAACACAAACCTTTATTGCTAAGAGTAATTATGATACTATAAACAATATTTGACGTGTGTGTGTGTGTGTGTTTTCATGAAAGAAAAAAAAACGTAAGTTTTTACAGCCTAACTGCATCACTTTCATCAGCTTTGCACTCCTCTTCATGTATTATACCTTTAAACACGTATGGTTATTAATTTGTTGTATATAATGTGCACTAGAATGCGTGCACCATTACCTTGGCAGAGCAGCCTTCACCACACACACAGTCACCACCTCAGACTGATGAATACAACACTCACACTGCCAATAAAGTATGTCAAGTGAGTGTTTGGATATTCCATTAATATATCAGCTGTTCATACGCTATTAATAATTTATCAAGGGATTGGTACACACAAAAATACAAAGCTGTTTGAATATAACTTATCAAATTGTATGTTTGTAAATCATATCTGCCATTCACACACCCTATGGAATACATAAAATTTCACTCTCCATGGAAAATATTTCCATTAAAAAATACAGTAAAATAAAATTACAATAAAAATAATTTGGAAAAAAATATACCATAGAAAAAAACTTAAATGTCTTTAGTTGGTTGTTTAAAGGTGATTAATGAATGAGAGAGAGAGAGAGAGAGAGAGAGAGAGAGAGAGAGAGAGAGAGAGAGAGAGAGAGAGAGAGAGAGAGAGAGAGAGAGAGAGAGAGAGAGAGCGAGCAGACTACCTAGTTAGGTATGTATATACTTCTTACACTAGTTAGGTGCATTACTAACCAACACTAAAACACCGGTGCTCTGAGGATATGACAATGATGGAAACATGGAAACAAACAAGCATCACACACACCAACAAGTGTTTCTCAATACAAACACCATCACTAAAAAAAACACACCTTCAAAAACAAACTCTCTTTTCTTCTTATCAAACAACAAACTAAATCCCCACGACAATCAACTACATTATCAAATTCCTTTATCAAACCCCAAAAAAGTTGCCGACATTATCAAATCAATTCTAACCCAAGAAAAGTAACGTGAAATGAGCTGAAAACTGTCCGAGGCAAGTTCATACTGAGTGTCAATTCCTATTGATGTCAGCGGGTCCAGGAAACAGGGCTGGAGGGACTCACTCACTACTGTATCATCATAGTAACAAGAGTATATCTAAGGTATTGGAAGGATGAGTGTCTTTTATGGGAGAATGTCTAGGTAACAAAGAGCTAATGAACAGTACTAATGGGATAAATGTCCCCCTATAATCATTCCACTTAATGAATATTGCACAGATAAGCTCCCAGAGTATATCATGGTATCTATTTATTTTACCCTGTGTCTATAAGAAACGTAAAACAATAAACGTCTTATATATGGACTAAATGTCAGACTATTGGAGTACAAAAACTAATCTAATGTGAATACTATTTGGGTAGAAGTGCAGATAAATTACACGAGGTTCACTATAAAAGACTGAATCAAATGTATAGTATATAGGAAAGCTATTCATCATACTACAATTCAATATATATATATATATATATATATATATATATATATATATATATATATATATATATATATATATATATATATCAATGTAATGTAATCAAGGAAAGCAATGAAGCCCTTTTCCACCTTCCTTTCCAGGTATGCAATGCAACACCTCCTTATACCCTTGAGTGGGACAGTCACTGTTAAGTGTAACCCATTGAGCATCGGTCTATCACTCACATCACTCATAGCATGCACGGTGGGCTACAAATTAAATTCATAAGCTTCATATATATATATATATATATATATATATATATATATATATATATATATATATATATATATATACATATACATATATACATACACATGTATGCCTATCTCTATCACCATTATGAAAAGCTTGAAAGTGAGACACGTATCAGCCCGTTTTTCCACACTTCATTTTTTCCTCCAATAATCTAGCTGATGTATTTTCTGTGACACGCCTCGGTACAATGTAATCTAGCTGAGGAAGCAAAGCTGCTGCCATCTTAACATTAACAATTGCACAGCTAAATATAAAATATATTTGATATTGTTAGTAATCTTCAAATACCATTGTTTGAATATTAATATTTTGAGTTTCTTATACAACAAAGATCCTTATATTACATATTTTTTTCAGTTTAGATGTGAATTACAAATATAAGGCATTAACATCTACTGGTGTTGATAAGTATCAAGTTTGTGGATCCAAGTAGTCACCTTGGTAATCCTAAACTCACTCTCAACAACTTGGTTCAAAATTCCAGTGTTTACCATCATTAAGCCTAACTAAATTACAGGTTGCAGTAGATGGCTTGTACTAGTTCCAAGAATGCTTGGCACATACACTTGTACATACCATTTATATATCCTGAAGAACATCACACAATGCAGTAATGAATTGTACTTAAAACTAATGACACATTTTCCAGTGTAAACCAATCAAGTCCAGATTATACTGCAGGATGCCAACTAACCGCGTGGCTGGGAAGGCTGCTGTCAACATTATATATAAAAGTTAGGAAAGGTGTGTGCATGTCATTATGAACTGTATTGATCTGAGGCAAGTAAGCATGACTATCAATGAAGGTCTTAGTAGTATTTCAATAATGTTACATGAACACAGTTATGTATCAACATATCAAAAGAAGGTTCAGATATCCTTCTTAATAAAGCATTTTGACACATCAAGTTTTAGTATAACTCAATAGCAAATTATATCAAACAATCCATAATACTCATGATGTGAAAAAAAGGAATACTGGCAGCTGATGTAACTTCACAGGTATTGGATCAATTATGAGTATTCATTAGCTTATTGAACAGGTAGAGTGTAATTCAATGCAAACTCAACCTGCTGCAGCTATAATTCCACAGATGTCAGATATTAGGTGTTGCATGTTATTTGAAGTTGCAGTTACGTATACTTAACATTGTACAGCCGTTACCAAATATTCAATGTATCTGTAGGTGTCCAATTGACTAAACCAGTCATAAAGCTGACCTCTAATAAAGCAAAGTTTGGTCGTAGCAACATTCTCGAGTCTAATAAAAGAACGGAACTGAAGCTTTAATCAAATGAAGCAGGTGGCATGAAATTTGTCACAAACACCCAACCAGGGGAGTGGAAACGGAGCGAGGCAGAGCGAGGCCCACTCACCACCCTCACCCACTGTACAACCAACACAACCCAAGGTGCACCACCATCACCTGGCACTACTATGTAAAAACTCATGCACAATAATGAACCATGTTACTTAGCAATTATTGAAATCTTATCCATCCAACTTTATAGTGTGTGATTATCCGTTAACGTTGACATATTTTGGTTGTCATTCCAGTATTCTTTTTTTTTCGGGCGGGGGGAGAGTTATGATTTTGTTAGTGACCCACCCAATAGTTTTAATGAAAATTGTAAGTCTGCATAGTTTTCCTTTTTGACACTTCCCTCTCCTCAAGGGAGCTTCACTAGAAACAACCATGGCAGAACTTCCCCCGGAGACATGATGCTGATACTTAACACTTTAATTCCTGCTACATCACACTTGCATTACAATCATTCCTTTACATACTACAGACTCCTCCTACTCACACTTGCATCCTTTACTTCACTCTCATCCTTGTACTCTTCCAACATGAAGAATCATTCTAAGGAAGTTTCTACTTTCTTCCTTTTATAATCTCCATTTGTTGTCCATTTATAATCATATGTCAGTATTCATAAAGTAATAACCAAGTTTTTCTTAATACTACTACTAATTTTTCTTATTGGTGCTGCATCTATATATATCAGAACTATCTAACTATCTACCTATCTATGTATATATACCAGGCAGTTATCCGAGACAAGACACACATACCATACACTCCTAAGGATATGAGAAGTGCAACCCGGCCAACACCGTGTCAGGTCAGTCATGCAGATGGTGCCCCGGGTAGAGGTCATATCCACAACAGGGTGCCAAGGTTTACCCTGCCACTTCATAACTCATGATCCTCCCCGTCCCCACACCTGATCTGACCCAGGGATCACACCAGATGTACATCTCCTCCAAGGGTTATCAAAGCTGTGTAATTACTCATGCATTCACCACTCTCTATTCACTTCTATCATGCTTAATTATCCTTTCTTGCTCCACAAACATTTAACTTTCATTCCATGCTATATTCACACCGTCCATCCATCCCATTACATGCATTACATGCACTACGTAGTTCTTAAATTAAGACTTAAAATGTTTACAATTAGATCAGAACTCAGACGATGTTTTTTTTCACTATGTACGAGAATGGGATGAGGCAAGGCCCTCCACCTGCCTCCAAATATATATCATGATGACATGTTCACTCAGTTAACAGTAACAAAATAAAACTATATAAACTAACCTGCATAATTAATCTGAGGGAGTTTAGTGCAATTCACTGAATGGTATTTCAATTCCATAAAAAGCAATTCTGCATTTGGCTTTCTAATTTTATTCCATAAAAATTCAAGTAATAGTTTATATAAGAACTTTGAGTATTTAAATTAATGCAGAACAAGACTAGTAATATTAAGTGACAATACTTATGAACATTATACTCCTTCCTTTTGACTGATTGCAAGAATTCATGTTGACTAATAACTATTTGAGTGGTGTCATCTTGGTGAATCTTTAACAAGTGAATCAATGACTGTCTAACAAAATGTGTCTTTTTAACATTTTGTTCATAGTTGTACACATATTTTAGCAGTACAAAAAATTGCATGTATTCCTCCTTATATACAGCAAACAACAAAAAAGTATACAAGTTAAAAAGTACCTGTGTCTACTTTCCTAATATAACTGATCATTTTGAAAGACCATGGACAGGAAACTACAGTAAGCTATCATTATAGTTCGGTTACAGTGACAGTTGGTTATTCATATACGACTGGTGCAGACACAGTAATGAATGTAAAAACAAAAGATGAATATATAAACTACCCCATGACACCCAGCATCATTTCATGTACTGTAAGAGGTATGTACGTGACAGGAAAACACTAGCACCATGACACCTTATAAAAAGTAGCCAAGCACCTGTAGAATGACAGTAAACGAATAACACAGTAACCTCACCTCATACTAAATCAAGGTCAATTATGAACAGTTGGTACTTTACGGCTCATTAGACAACACTAAGTATATGTCATTAGCCACCTACCTTCATTGAAATCCTCTGTAAGTGGTATTTCATAACTTGACTTCATAGGTGTCATCAATGATCCACACTCCCTACAAGTACCCAGTGACTCAATAAAATTAAATAAGAATAAAATAACATAAGAAATCAGTAAGTTATATAGTGATTTATAACATTTTCTTTTCCCCTTTTCTGCATCACCTGAAGGAGTAGATGCAGGACCACGTGGCAGGATTAGCAGACTGGCACTGAGTTTTACATGACATCAATGTTTTCCTTCCCAGTGTGAATGCATTACCTGCCTACACCACTAAAACCTGTCCATTCACTGCAATAACCTGATCAAACATACCAACAAACAAAAAATAAACATAAAAGTAGATTAAATAAAAGATTAAATAATGAATAATGTGATTATAAGTTTGTGTTGTCCTTGGTCTTTAAAAATTGTCACAGTGTATAATTTCTAAACTACTGAAATCACCTCCTAAAAATATAATCTGATTGCATATGCTATATAAAAATGTAACGATCAATTTCTACATAAACTGAAAAAAAAGTGGTACATAAGTAATGAAGAGGTATGATTAAGTATATGATACAGTTTAAAAACCTGTAGCTCACACATAAGAAAGAAAGCATATAGAAGTTATTAGTAGCAACCCTATAATTCTTTTTAAGAAAATAAGTTTATAACTCTTCATAAAGGACATATACACACCATCCAATTACTCTCTTTGCATAAGCAACAAACTCTAAAATAAATACTAATATATTGATAAATTGGTAACAGAAATCTGAATCATAATGTACATGTAACTACACTTTTTTTAGTCACCAAATAGTGTGCATGAGAGATAGAACCTGAGTGTTTTCCCTAAACGCTCACCATCCTGTCACTACAACCATGCTGAATGCACTACACAGGCTAGGCACAACTCTTCAAAAATATGTGACCTTCAATGCCAAGGTTTGTGCTAGTACTCTCACTTCCATTTCATACCATCATCATTTGGTTTGAAATACCCAATGAAAAACACAATCAGACAACAGCTGACAGATATTAACCCTTGCAAGTCAGCCTCAGTTTAAATTGTTCTTAATTACTGCTCCTTTGGCATCTATGAACTGGTATCAAAATTGACAAAGTACGTAATTAATAAGTAAGTAAAATTCTTGATATAATGGGAGACCTGCACAGAGGACAGTGATCTAATGGAGAGGAGCACTTAGAACACACACACACATGGCCACAAGGCAGGTAAATAACCTCACACCCTGCATTCAGGCACACTACACACTCAGACTCCACAAACTGCTGTTCTATAGGTGGGGCAGTTGGCATTCCCTCTTGCCCCTCTAGGAAAGGAGCACTTGGGGCTGCCTCAGCACCCTCCACCTCAGTAGCAGAGGGAGCAGAGGGAGAATGAGGAAAGTCTTCTTCATTTGGAGCAGAGGGAGAGTGGTCTCCAATTTTGGAGGCATACAAATAGTTCTGGAGGGCACGTTGTAAGCTGCGATAAGTTACAGGGCCAATGTCCATGGTGGCCGCATCTTCCTCTGTCATGTCCACAAGGCGGGAGAAAGTGATGGCATTGTGGGCAAACACTGGCGTCAAGTCAAGGGCATTGGCAATCTTGAGCACGGCATGCACTCCTGGCTCCAACTTGGCCTCAGCCTCCGCCAGCCCCACCGGCTTCATGGCTAACAGCCGCTGATACTGGACCAGCCAGAATTGTTCCTCCACCTCCTCACTATTTGAACGCATGTCCTGGAGCTGAACCAGCCAGGCAATCAGCTGTGCCTCCCGCTCACTCTTCTCCTTCATGAGACACTTGAGCAGATCCACCAGGGTGACACGCTGATCCAACATGGTGCTCGACCCATACTTGATCCCGTGCTTCTTCTTCCGCACCTCCATCGATGAGAGTCTCGCCAACTCAAATTCAATTTGACCAATCTGTTGGCAGTGATTTACATTGGTCATGTTTACTTAAATGGTATCAAGGAGTAGAACCTTGCAATGCTGTAGCATTATAATATCATTACATACATACCAAACATAAATATCTCTACAACTCAGGAAACTCTACTACCTCAAATGAATTAATATTACACTCAACATGAGTTTAGCACTTACTGCAAAGTTATCAAGTATCATGAATATGCTAATATCATTTCAATTCTTTCCAACATCCCCCTAAAGGTATTATACTGATGGTGGTAACCACACTAAATGTTTGTAAATCAGCTATGTCAAGTGAAGTTATTGATGGTTACAGTTTGATGACTTGAAAAGATTCACTGTACATGAATCTCTATAAAGTCACACCACCACTAAAACTTGTTGACACTATTCAACTATGTATGTATTATTTTCTGGAAAATTATATCATAACACACATATTGAGTGTGAACAAAATGTCCAGCTCACCTGTCTGAGTATGTTGTTTCTCTTGAGGTCACTATTGAGGAGCAGCAGCTTGAAGGCAGCCGCTTGACACTCCTCGTCCTTGAGTAGAGTTGAAGTCCATTCCTCTTTCTCGGCCAAGTTTGTGGTGAGGACCCCATGCAGGTGAGAATTCACCAGGTCAGCGTCCTGCAGCAAGGCATACACTCGGGCCCCTTGCTCATCCTTCACAGCCTGCCTCCTCTGCTCAGCTGCAGCCTCCTCTATCAACAGCTTCTTCATGGCCTCCACCACCTCAGATTGCCTCAGCTCAGCTGCAGACTCTGCAATGCCACACAGCAGAGACTGCATTTCCTTTTCCTGGTCTTGAAGTAGTGAAATGAACTCCTTGCTCTTCCTTGCTGCAGCCACTGTCACAAGTTCCTCCACAGCAGCTAAAGTATCCTTCTCCAGGGCTGACAGATCTTTCAGTAAACACCGCCTGTCTTTTTCCTTGGCTGACACTATTTCTTCTACCTCCAGGTCCATGTTTGCTTGTTGGGTACTGAGGTCATGAATTAGAGCTTCCTTGTTACTAGATGAAGCTATGTACTTCTCCAGTTGCTCTGCTTGCTCAGCTCGCATGTTTTCTTCCATATTGAACTGTTCTTGCATTATCACACGCTTTTTTCGCTCATAATCTAGGGCTTCAGGGGGAGTCTGTGAAATGTCTTCCAAAAGGTGTTGTTTATTGATGTTCATATCTTGCAGTATATGAGACAACTGCTCTTGTTCTCTGGCATGAAATTCTTCGTCGGCAGCCATCTGGGCCCTCATATTTTCTTCTTTGCGATGCATGTAAGTGAACACAATTTCATCCGTAGCCGAGTGATCAGACTTAGCGGAGGAAGGTGGCGAGGTGATAGGTTCATCTTTATCTTCCTGCTGACTCAGGCCCAGGTACTCCACCTGGTGCTCCTTACACAGGTGTTGCATAATAGCCTCAACACCTTCTGCAGCCACTGCTGCTGGCGGGGACACCATCTTGTCAGTGTCAATTTCTAATGTGCAGAGACTTTTTTGCAGGTCACAAAATTCCTTTGGCAGTTCAGAGATATTGTTTCCACTAAGGGATAAAACTCGCAGCTTGGGCAAGGCACAGATACTTAGAGGCACTTTGGAAAATTTATTTGAAGAGAGATAAAGTTCTTGCAATTTTGACAGTTCACTCAAAGATGAAGGTAAAGTCTTCAGTTTATTGTGGCTCATTTTCAGAACTTTAAGTCTCTTCAGCTTACTTATCAAATCAGGGATCTGGTGGATTTTGTTGTGGCAAATATCCAACACTTCTAATCCTTCCAGTTCACTGAATTTACCTCCTTTTTCCAACACTGTTAATAAATTGTTCTGCAAGAGCAGAGTGGTCTTCTGCAACAGCTTGCACATGACGAAGGTGTCCGGAGGCAGCTCCACCATGGCACAGTCGGTAAGGTCATACACAGGCTCTGGGTTATGCTGGGCCATCACCACCTTGAGGCCCAGCTTGGACCGTAACTCTCTGTCACTCATGGTGGCAGACTTGTCTTTCTTGAACAGTCGTAATGGCATTCTGACATTGCTTTTTCCCTACTCTAATCACAACTACAGTACCCGTCATCACCTCAGTCTCTTAGAAGCACACCGTGGTCTTCATAGTTTAACATTACTGTGAGTTCCACACTAAAACAATTGTGTTAGTACTGTAGCTACATCTTTAGAGAAAAAACATCACAACCTGAAGGAAAGAAACAAATTCACTCACATAATAATGTATACAATGTATGCCAAACAACATGTACAGGTAGATTGAGTCCAATGCACAACAGCATATAATAGTAATGTAATAACAATAACAATAATGATTACTAGAAGGGCATTCAGTCAAGCACAAGTACCTCCGCCGCTGCCGATGATACCAATAATATTTTGGCAGTGCTTACAGGTACGGCAGCCGTACGAACAGGGGATGACAACGGGGTACGGCTGCCGTATCTGTAAGCACTTAAGGCACAGCTTACAGGTACGGCAGCCGTATCCTCATAGAGCTCGCTTATATATACGGCACGTGCCTAACTTTGGGGTAATAAAATATAAAAAGCTTATATAACCGAACCTAACCAAACCAAACCAAACCTAACGTAAGCCATATCCTCATAGTGCTTGGTTGTAGATACGGCACATGCCTAACTTTTGGGTAAAAAGCTTATATAACCTAACCTAACCAAATCAAACCGTAACTAACCAAACCTAACATAACATAATCAACCTAACAAGATGCTTTACCAGGTAAATAATAAGGCACAGGCTGTAGGAATAGCGGATTATTCTGTTGATAACTTTCTAAGTGTTTTTGAAACTCTTCGTACGATGAAAATGTCAAATCTAATGCAAACACGGTGGGTGATGCCGGCGCATGCCGTACCAATAGGAGATGACAGCGGGGTACGGCTGCCGTATCTGTAAGCACTTCGTAATTTTTTTCTGACGTTGTCCCTTGACATTAACTTTTAAAGAATTATGGAGTAAATAGAGAAGGGTGTCATGTTGGTGAAGTTTTGCAAAGTTGTGGTGTGTTTTGATAGAAATATTATTTTTTTAAATCCCATATGTCAGTGGCTAAGAAAACATCCAATGGGAATACTAATGACAACATTTAATTTTTCCTGACCTTTACCTTTGACCTAGACCTTTCAAAATGTATTGGAGTTAAATTTAAGGTAAGGGATAATGTTGATGAGCTTTGATGAGGTTGTTGTTGGTTATCTTCCCGAGACTGTCTGACTGAACAGTCCTGAGCTGATGTGAAAGGTCAGGGCCTGAACCGGGTTTTCCCACAGTGCCTTCCTAGAGTGTGTGTTGTGTTGGTGACGTGTGTCATGTATGCATACTTGCCTCAATGACTCCGGAAATGAGCAGTAGGAGAGAAATGAAAGTTTGTGGAGAAGAAAGGAAGTGAAATAATAGTGTCAAGTATGGGTGTGGAAGCAGATGTCTACCCAAATTGTGTGAGGTAGAAGGAAGGGGGCATTTCTCCCCTACTCTCTATATACATTTCAAGCTATTCTAAAGAGTGTTGTGAAAGATTGGAAGAAAAAAAAAATAATAATAATAATAAAGGTAGGATTGGACTAGATCATTACCAATATAGTTTTATCTACCAGAATGAGACAGGTGAAATTCTGAAAAATTTGCCAGAAAACTGTTAACTAATGTCCTAACATCAATCACACCATAATATCCAAAGGCTGAAACAACTACTGTTATACTTGTTGAGCAGACATTATAATATATGTGACGAATGTGACTCCTCAAATAAACAAAACAAATATCCTACTGAGCTGTGTGTGTGTGTGTGTGTGTGTGTGTGTGTGTGTGTGTGTGTGTGTGTGTGATAGACAGGCTGACCCCTACCCTTCCTAAACTCCTTCCTTCCCCTCTTATCTCCCTCGAGAGAGAGAGAGAGAGAGAGAGAGAGAGAGAGAGAGAGAGAGAGAGAGAGAGAGAGAGAGAGAGAGAGAGAGTGTGTGTGTGTGTGTGTGTGTGTGTGTGTGTTGGTTAAGATAATTCAAGCTAGATGTATTAGTATCTGTTTGTATGCCTGCTAACTTATATGTTATGCAACACGAGTTGAAAAAGAACATAAGAACATAAGAATATAAGGAAGTCACAAAAGGCCCGGAGGCCTGCACTAGGTAGTTCCCGTTAATCCTATACCCCCTTATTACCTACACCCACCTCTCATCCCCATCCATGAAGTCGTCAAGTCTTCTCTTAAAACTCCCTATAGTCTGTGCACTAACTACCTGCTGACTGAGTCTGTTCCAATCATCTACCACCCTATTTGTAAACCAATCTAGGCCTATTTCTTTATTAAATCTACATTTTTCTAGTTTGAATCCGTTATTTCTTGTTCTATCCTGACTACTGATCGTAAGAACTTTTCCTACATCCCACTTATTTCCTACATCCCACTTAAGAGCTATAAGGGAGCAATGTTTCTTGTTATTCACTAATATTTATGGCAAACAGATATCATTAATTCACATTATGTGTGGTAACTATATATTTCCTCTATAACAAAAGAAAATTAAGATAAACTATACAACCGTCTTGTGAAATGGGGGACATGACGGCATATAATAAAGAAATATTTCAACCGATTTTGTTAGTAGATAATTACGATCTTTAGTTATTTTCTACAATTGTTACGAAACACCACACACGCCACTGTTCACCCCATCATTGTCCTTCCACGAGGCTGTCCATTACCCAGAACACTCCACTACTCCACCCAAACCCTCCACCACATACCAGCGTGGTGTATTTTACAAGGTCATCCCACCACATCACCACCACACTACACTTCAAGTCAATACTACACATTGATCAAAGTTATGGAACACACCACCACCATTATTACACCACAATTCCCACCAGTAATCCCGTCCACACTACACTAACAGGGAGGCCAAATAATGCGTCTCCCACAATTACCATCACCCACGTGCACTCCAAAAACAACATAGAAATACACCTCATTTCCTGTGTTTCTTATCTTTAATTTACTTCTCATATATATCCATGTCATGCTTCTCACCTTGCTGCACTTAGGATGGCACTGAGGAAGTTGTAATGCCCCGTGGCACTCTGTAAAGTGGCACTAGAGGGAATGGCAACTAGAAGCAGATGATCAATATTATGGTCGCCGCCAGACTCAAATTTTCGTCTTGCAAGATGATTGTCTTTTCTCACCAACTGATATGAAAATTGTAGTATTTTCATCATAGAATTATAGGGATATTTAGTTATAATATTTTTATATGTTTTAGTACTTTTATTGCGTTTTGAGTTATAAGACATTAAAGGTGTCTTTTGAACGGCACCACATGCTGTCCCTTCTTCTCCTTGTTTTACTTGTAGCTATAGACACGAGGCAGCCTGTAACATATCAGGAGAAATAGTAGGTTGATATAGAGTCTAGATACTTCAATAAAACTAGTAATGAGGAATAATAGATAGGAGAAACGACCATATATAAGGCTACGAGCTGCACCACTTGACACATGCTTGACACAACACACATTTTGTTACAACATAAGAAAGCGAGGAATTACATGTGGCTTTTCTGTCTACACGTGGTAGTTCCCTTAATATATACTCCACCTGGCATCCCCCTCCATAACTTTATCCAGTCTTCTCTTAAAACTTGTTATCAACTCTGCACTCATAACTAAGTTGGTTCCAGTCATCATCTACCCTATTCGAAAACCAGTTCCTTCCTATTTCTTTGTTGAATTTATACGTTTCCAGTTTAAACCCATTACTTATCTTTCATCCCATTCCTGCTATCATCTTTTTCATTCTCCTCTCAACTGATACTAGCAATCTTATGTCTATCCTATAATATGGGGACCTTCTGCACTCCTGCTTTTAAGTCCAAGTCCAAGTATAGTACATGTACTTGGACCCAACCCTGCTTCCCACACACCATAAACGTATTTTAAACACACCTGAAGAGTCAATAAAGTAACGCTCGCTACATTACCACCACGGCCAGCCTTGGGGCTCACCTCTGCCCGAACCTCACGTATTGCTACTTTCAGCCTTTCAGCCCCTCAGCCCACCAAAACACACTCATAACACAACACACTCACCTTCATCTTTATCCTTGTAGGTCATCATGTCCTAACACTTCTTAAGCTGTGCCTAACACGCTATAATTAACACTCTTGGATGTAAACAAATAATTACCGTGTTTTTTTCTCATTTTTCCGTTATTATTTCCGTTTTTCTTTGTGTTATGGTTTATTTAGGCTTTACTTTCGGTCTCAATATTTGTTTTATATTCTATTCTATGGTTTATATTGGTTTAATTTCATTATTATTACTTTATTCTATTTTCCGGTTTTATAATTGACCCTAGAAATAAACATTTTTCATGAAATACATACGAATCAAATATAACGAATGTTTATGTAGAAAACGGTTAGGCATTTCAGTCAATTTTTTAAAGTATATATAATTGTTTTTCTTTGCATAATAAAAATATTAATTTTGGTTTTATGTATACGTGATCCACCAGTCAACACAGCCGCCAGCTTACTGTACCTGTTTGAGCTTGTTTATATTTTTATATTAGGTTATTTACGCTAAATAGGTAATGTTTTCTTTATATCCAACCACTATTAATGGTGAGGAATAATGTGTTACTGCTCCTCCATGCCTCAAATATACATGGAGAGGAACAGAGAAGGTGTAACAGGAAGAAATAATATCACCTCTTTAAAAGTCCGTCCGATGTCGACTGCTAGCGGTCACAACAACAAGATTATTATTATTATTGAACTACAAATTAATATTATACAAAATGTAGATCAAAAGAAAGAGAAAAAGCTTTATAATGATAATAAATATGTAACGAACCGATATATATTGTAGATTCCATTTAATATAATTCCAAGTTGACTCCCAACCCAAGTCCAACTGTAATGTCACTCCCTTCTCACACTGTAGCGTTGATGGTAGTTGTTATGGTAGCGAGCTACAGACCGAGCGTAGAGTAGTACTTAAGATGTTAATAGCACTTAAAAGGCACTGAATTTACTTTAGGGAGTAACAATACTGAGCCATCACTCGACAACAAATATATTTAACTTTCAAAACAAAAATGGTAATATAAACACCGGGCATAAATCCGGTAAGGGAGGAAAGCACTCCTTACTCCTTCCAGGCACGGGCTAAAGTCAGCCTCTTCTGCCTTAACACAATACTACTAACACATCCTACCTCTAACACATCCTAACACTAACACATTCTATCTCTAACACTAAACACAAGCAAGCAAAAGGCACAGGGTAAGTTTCCTCCCCGTCAGAAAAACCCTGTAACACAACACTCATATAGAAGTATTTACACTTTACATAATTAATAACCAACTTCAATATATATACATATACACAAGCTAATCTATTCACTTTGAAAAACTAACAACTCACCTCCAATCGAGGGTACTGCGTCTTGCAGATGGCAGCTAAGAAGTGAGCCTTCCTGTCAATCCTGGCTAACTTTTCGACTACCACCCACGACGTGTCTCCTACTTCTAAATCCTCAACCCTACAATTCTCGATCCCCCGAACCCTTATTAAACCAGAAGAAAAACGCTTGTTTGGTCCTGAAGGGTCAATAAAGTTAAGCTCGTTACACAACTGACTATGAAAACCTTCCTTTTTATTAAGCCAAGGTGACTAGATACTCCCCTTCAACCTTTCAAGCCAAATGCCATACTGAGGATATAGAAAGATATCAGCTCTTGCAAGCCACATATCATTAGTGTTTCTTTTCTTTGCTGAGGACTACCATGCATAATTTTGGTCACTTCATATTAACAGCATGCTCTAGGATATGAATTAGGTGTATATTAAGGAGTCCCCATCCATAGCATACTGTTTATTATCAAATTTTACTTCAATGCAAACAAAATTGGCAAAACCTGTAACATCATCACCTTGCTAGAACCTCTCCTGGACAAAGCACTTAGTGCATCTTAAACTACTTGAACAGCATCATTACAAACACATGGCGTCACACTGAGGCCCACTGTTATGCCGAGCCTCGAGTGTTCAAGGAGCACAACATTCACCTTCAACCACAATATAAAAGCAGAACCTCAATTTTCACCTAACTTTTTATTCAAAAATAAATTTATCAGCAATCACATACCTTGTTACATAATATATATGATGCCACATTATTGTAATCATGCTGCCATCAGAAAACTTTAAAACCTTTTCACCAGGTAACAGCACACTAGAGGTAGACGGTACAAGGTGTGGGTGGCCATCCTGGACAATATGGCCCTGATACAATGAAGGTTTCCTCTGGCACGGGCCACGTTGGCACGTTTCCCTTTCAGTATTATCTTGGTGGTGTGCAGAGGGGGCCAAGCAATTCCTTACAGCTGATTGTTCATAGCAAGGCAAAGCTGTATATATGTGTCTATGAAAAGTAGCATGAAGAGATTTTGGTTGTGTGAGATCCACCACCAGTGTAAAGGCACACAGAGAAATGGAAGCCATAGCAATGTGAACACAGAAACTCCTGCTGGCTGGTGAGTCATTGTTTGGATGGGGAGTGTCTTCCTCCAGGCACGTGTGTCGAGCCCACGTATACCAAAGGGACAACTTGCTGCGGACCCGACAATGAAAGCTTAAAAACACCTGACTTGACATAAATAAAACATAAATTATGCTTCTAGTCACACTGCACAGTGGTATTCAAAACAAGAATTCACAAACTTTTTTATAAGAATAGAACAATATAAAATGCATATAAAAAATAACAGCTCTTTAGTTTTCTTTTGCAGTGGTACTGTCTCTTACACAAACTTCCACACAAATCATCGCTCATCAATCATTACATATTAGGATAAAACTTTTAACTGCCTTAGCATGACAAGACATGAGACAGGGCAATGGCACTCTTCATACTATATACATAGGTCATATGTACTTAAAACAGTACACACATAAATATTTAACTATTTGATGACATCACAAACAATGAACATCCTAAATGCTCAAGTCTTTGGCAAGAGGGATACAGTCTTATAGTTCTCACAGTGAGTCACTGGAGTCATGATCACTGTCTCCAGAATGACTGATATAGTTGCATAATTCTCTGTATGTTGTTATTCTTCTACTGGACGTCATTTCCAGACATGTCTACTGGACCAGGACCCAGTCAATGCAGGTTCAATTAAGTAATTTTTCCTTCACATTACCATAATATACTATTTCACCGCCCAAAACACTACTACATCTCAGACCACTTGATACAGCTTCACTTCTGAAGTTTCACTTTGGAAATCAAAGGGAGCAGTGATGTTGGGGTTATGTGGAGGGACTTCCCTTGCCCACTCAGGGAGCCGGAAGCCACACTGAAATAAAATTAGTTTGGCTTTATCATACAATACAAATGTCTTCAGAAATTAGACTTCAATCTTTTCTTCTTGTAAGTTCTTTCATAAAAGTAAAGTAAGTAATGAAGTATTCAGTTTCAGCAAGGAGATTAAATAAAATGGCATAAAACAAACAAGTGTCTTACATCAAGATACTGCAAAGAATCTTCCAGGGAAGGTATAGTAACCAGCAGTGCCCCTTTCTTGACGTTGGCCCGAAGGAAGGCCCAAATACGAGCCTGGACGGTGGGGGGCACGAAGAACTCAAACACATTGTTGAGACAGATAATGTCTGCCACACGCACCACCTCACCATGGTCTTGGATGTCCCCGTGCAGCACCTGAAGGCGGTCCTAGGGGGGACAAGTTTTCTTCAGTCAGTCTTCTAATCATGATAATCAATTCTACATAAATTATGATCAATAACATTACATCTTAATCTAATTACATTCTCAAATGAAAAGGGAGATGGCACTAGTTTGAGTATGTGATGAGAAAAGGTGTGAATAACCAAGTGAAGAATGTTAAATGTTTTGAGGCAGAAAGTAGAGCACCAACTAGTACACTGAGGACGTGGAATGATGTTCGGAGGCGGAATCTATAAATAAGCTGCACATAACCATGAAGCCTCATTGCATAACAAAGACTGACCCGTGGAACCTGCCTTTCAAAATGATGGTGGTGATGATGATCTGTCTGTTGAACTACAAATACTTAAGGCATACAGGTTTTAACATCACAGTTATTCCTCCTGCCTCTATCATACTCAGTCACCCTATGAAGCTGCCCAACCTCATACCATCAACATATTATTATTATTCCTATTTGCTCGGAATCTTTAAAATATTGAATAAACATTAAAATTGAAAGTCTTACCTGGAACTGATATTTGTTGATGATTGTTTGCTGGACTTGGCATAATTCTTGGTTGATTTCCACCCCAACTATTCTCTGACACTTTGTATAGATGTAGGCCTGGTAAAAAGAAAAAGAAAAACAACTTACAAACACATACACTTAAAATCCTCTCTCTTTCATGATTAAATTTACACGTTAAGTTCATAAGAGTATCACAAGATCAATCGACATACTTCATATT
The DNA here is from genome assembly GCA_029783475.1 of Metacarcinus magister. NCBI lineage: Eukaryota > Metazoa > Arthropoda > Malacostraca > Decapoda > Cancridae > Metacarcinus > Metacarcinus magister. The sequence continues at coordinate 1,845,474 of JAPQNM010000023.1, forward strand.
GATTCCAGTAATGATAGCAATAATTTGTTGATGCTGAACCGAGCCTGACTCACCCCAAATAAAACTGCTCCGAGTCTTGAGCCGATATCCAGTAGTATTGTATCTTCAGGTATTGGCGGAAGAAGGGCTCGAAAGACATAAGCTAACCTCTCTCTTGAGGCGGAGTGGCTGACATAAGCTGTGAAAAGCATCAAAAATTAGAAAAAGAAACATTTGTATACATTTTAATAGCTGACAAAACCATACAAATCAATTAGAGTTATTAATAATAGTGAATAAGGTAGTACATCACCCCTATGTCCCCTTTTTAGAGCCAGAAAATACATGAATGATTGTAATAAGACATACATGCACTGAACACTGGAATACAATAGACCAGCAAGCAGCCCCAGCACCTCTAACAGCCGGAATAGACTCACTAATGGGCTGTGTGTTATGAGAGGAGCAATCCACACAGTAGTTCCTGGCAAGTTCACCCGTGTCGCACAGCTCATCCACCATATCCTCGTCATAGAGAAAGGCATCCACGTGTAGGGTGTGGGATGGGTCACAGTCGGCATTCTGGAAAGAGCATCACAATGACCTGCGGAACCCTTTGCAGAACCCTATGTGGTAGTTTCCTTAAGTATGTGAAGCTTCTTGATATGGAGAGAAAAAGGGAGAAGGGATGCAGGATAAAAGGAGGTTGGAGAAAGGGAGGAAAGAGAGGAGCATCATAAGAGGTCTGTTGATGCTGGTACCGAGTAAGAGTGAGAGAGAATCACGATGAGTTTCCTGCCTCTTTATATTTTATCTATATTTCTTTATCCCATATAAAGGACAGTAAAGAAAGAGGGGGAGAAAGGTAGGGGAAGAGACAAAGTTTATAACAGTATAATGCCTCTTTAATGGACATATATAAGAGATGTGGTTTTTCTTCCCTAGCCTCCCCAAGAACTTTCCTTTGATGTGGAAGCCTTAATGTATCGGGGAAACTCTAGATGAGGCAAAAAAATGAGGAGAGCATGAGTGTACATCTAACAGCAATTGAGGCGGTAACTAGCGTGCTGGGTACAACACCGAGAGATTTAAAAAAGCTATAATGACGCTCAATAATTTCTTTGGGCGATTAAAGTCTAAGCATAAGAAAACATCTTTAAGTTTTACATACATTACACACACTTAGCTAAGGAACGTGCCACCACAAGCAATATTTCTGATAAAACCCGAGTCACGGTAACCACTCGTAAGGCGATGAATTGAGAGTGATGGTAATATTATAAAGTAAGACTCGACCTCACCTCTCCTACGGATGGGAAGGTAATTTGTTCAGTGGGAAGGATAGCATTGAGTGGCATCAGTTCCCTTAAGTCATCAGCAATCTTACGGAGCTTGGTGTCCCCAGAGGTGTATTCTGAGATGCAGGCAGAGGTCATAGGGGGTGGCAGGCAGGGGGGAGGACACACCATCAGATTGGGTGGCTCTGAAAATAAATAATAATAACAATAGATATAAAAATAATAAAAGTAATTCCTGTTATCTGGTCTTGATTCCTGAAAATCCACCACGAATACATTAAAAGATACAAATAAGAAAATTACTGCTAATTTCATTTGGCTTTTCTTCAACAATATATTAATTATTGTTACATGGCTTCTTAGCACATAATATATCTAACCTAACACTGCCATGGTTGTATTCAGTGGTGGTTAGGAAGTCATTGCCTGAAGCTTAGTATATTATTAATGTATATTCTTTGACATCGAATAATTTTCTCACATGATTATCAATGTCCTAAAAAAACAACACCCAAGGCAGTCAGTGATGTTCTTGCCTCCATGTGTCAATTATAATGCAATAAGAAAATAGTTTTGCAAAGGTTAATTAATACATTAATTCTTTGATTGGTTCATGTACACTGGTGTGGGTTAGCTCATTATTGTTACTGCAATTATGGTATGATAGAAAAAAATGATAAGGCAATAATATAATTAATTTCTTACTGACTTTTACCCAGCCTTGCTTACAAGTAATAAAAACAATAACAGTAATTAGTTTACAATAATTTATATCTAGTAAAAGGAAGACAAGTACACGTTACCTAATTGCAATAATATTCTGTAAAATTACCTAAGATGATGTATGAATAAAGTATCAAAATAAACTTTACTTGTGCCTACATACTGCCATAGGAATGGGATAATATGGAGATAACATTAGCATCTTCTCCTGAGGTTAATACTTACATGTCAGATAGAATTTAGGTTGCAGAATAGCATGCAATATATATCAACTTCTTGAAACTTGTTAAAGCAGATAGGATAGGCTAACCTTATCTCCAGTTTACCCTAGGAATGCATTGAGCCCTAAACCTGTCCTTCCCTTCCCTCGTCGTTGCCTTACTTTGAGAGTGCAGATGCTCACCTCCCCTGATCCAGGTGTCGTCGACCCAGGCTAGGAAGGCCTTGCGGGTTTCCGGCTGAGGCAGTTGTTGCAGCACCGCCAGGAAGGCCTCCTGTGCCCCTTTGAGGTCCATGCTCCACCTGGTAGGGGCACAACGGTAACATAAACACTACTGGCCAACAAGTGAAGAGTGAGAGGTAAGGCAAACACGGTAAGCAGTAAGCAGGCAGCAGGTGCCGGGCCACGCTGCCGCCCACCTCACCTCGCAGGTAAACACGAAATTATTCAACATTGGCAACTGTACGTACACTCGCAAGGGAAATTAATATAAATACTATAATTTTACACATTTAAATATATTAGCATAAGATATATACTGAACATGGAGCTCATTAAAACTTGTACTACGAAAATTATTTAACTGATCAGGTTTTCGGCAGGAAGGTGTCCAGTGCGTGGAGTGAGTGGAGTGTTTTGTTTAGTGTGTTGTAGTTTGTGTGTGCACGACTTGCACGTGAGAGAAGAAGATGGATCAACAAGACTTGGCTCAAGTCAGGAACGAATTTGTGGAATGGAGGCGGGTAAGATTACTGTCATTATGTGTTGTGTCATAATCAGATGAATTGACAATGATGAATGTCCAGTAGAAAGGTTCAAATGTATGTGGCGTGTGGTAACGCTTGGCATCTTGGAAAACTGCATTACTTCCATTTATCATCCTTGCCTAACTCTCCTCTGATCACACGTGTCTGGGAGTGGAATTTTAACACACGAGTACCAGGTGTGAGTGTTGAATATAATGTGGTATCAATTACTATTTCTTACCCTGGGTGAATTTTGATGTTTACCTAACCAGAGATCAAAGAGGAGAAACAATCATGAAATACTGGTACTATCTTATCACATTGTTGTTAGTTAGTCACCATACTTCCCTGTTGCCACAAATTAATGTTATATATAGGAAGGTAGACGGTAAATCATGAAAATATGTGAATCAAGAGAATCGTAACATTGTATAAGAGCAAACATTTCCAAGTGTTGTAGCCTATACTTTAGAAACATTAATGCACATCCAATATTTATTACTAGAACCTGCAGCATCAACACGAAACAATTGAAAACCACTGATTAATACATGAGTCTTAACAACATTAAGCTTTTAAGAGACTGTCTCTATCTCATTACAAACACCATCATTCGCAGCTAAAGCCAGTTTTTTGTTCTATTACCAATGAAAATTTTATCGGTGTCTCAATAGTCAGCTGGCATTCGGTGCTTTACTAAGTCAGAATAAATCGGTAAAGTTTTAAATAGTAAACCAGTCGGAGTAACAGGAATGAAGCACGCACAGTTTTTTTAGTTGAATTTTATTTGATCTGGCAATAACCAGCCAAATATCCTTATACGTCAGCTGATTTTCAACATAAGTGAGTCAAGGCTGGACAGAATTTAATGTTTCATGAAGGAAAAAAATTAAACAAGAACAAGAAAACTAGCAAGTTACTCTATCCTTCACATACGAACAGATTTGGAAGACGAACGCTTAGGAAGGATTACTGTTTTACTAGAAATCTTCCTTTTATCTTAACCCTTTTTTTGTCTTTTTTTCAGTCCCGTGTCCTACTTCATGCTACCAGATTAAATATTATTGATTATTGACAGAGAGAGAGAGAGAGAGAGGAGAGAGAGAGAGAGAGAGAGAAAAAAAAATTATTACCTGGGGTCAAGACATAAATTATAATACACAGACTGGAATATCAAGCAAGAAGTTATCCTTGTATTGTGTGTGTGTGTGTGTGTGTGTGTGTGTGTGTGTGTGTGTGTGTGTGTGTGTGTGTGTGTGTAGAAATGACTTGAATGAGGTAGCGAGGCACACACACCAATGAAAAGATGTCGTAAAGTGAAGTGTGGGGAAGACCAATGACTGAAACCTTGCTCATGTGACAGCTACTACTACTACTACTACTACTACTACTACTACTACTACTACTACTACTACTACTACTACTACTACTATTACTACTACTATTCCTGCTGCTTTACTACGTGGTTAGGGGTGCGTGGATGTGCTTCTCATTAATTCTGTCACAGCCTCCCTTCATCACTATTAGTCATGTGTCGTTGTTGTTGTGGGATATCAAGGATAACATGTTTTCTTATCTAGCAAGACGCAAACTCAATCAAGTCAGGACATGATAAATACAAGGCAAGTGGAAGCTATTTATATATATATATATATATCTTTAAAGACCTTCATAGGCTGCCGAAGGTGAATGTTATCTTCTCAAATAAGATTAAGGTCAAGATAAATTAGTAGAAATAGTTTGTCATTGTCTAGGCGAGGGTAAGCGTGATCACGACAAGCAGGATTAGGAGGAAATAAAGAATGCTAATGGCTTTCCCGTTAAATAACCAAGGCCTTTTCCTATCCTCTTCAACTAAGGGGCAAAAGGAAAAGCGACGCCGGTATGTATTAAGAATAAGTATCACCGTGGACATAAATGCACGTTTATATGCATTTTTGATTTTTCTTTTTTTTCTGGACACACCCGTTTACGTAATATTGAAGGCATGCCATACTTAGGTTGGATAAAAACAAATAGTTGGAAGATGTTCCCTTCAAAGCACATTATCACACCTCACTTACTCTTGTCAATGGAAAGGATAAAGGGATGGTAGTATTTTTTTCACACCCATACTTCAATAGTGAAACCTTTATCGTATTATCGTAAAATATTAGACGTTGCAGTTCTTTAAAGTGGTGACCTAAATAATTTGAAAGCCATACGACACTTTCTAGGTTACAGGATAAATTGGAG
>JAPQNM010000023.1:1860674-1865674 GCA_029783475.1 Metacarcinus magister
CTTGTTTTTGGCTATTATCTTATATATTCTTAAACAACACAATGTTCCTCACACAAATATATAGGCCTACCATTACCTTATGTCTTACTAAATACCCTTATCATCATCATCATCATCATCATCATTATCATCATTTTTTCTTTCATCCATCAACTTAATCACTTTATAAATCCTTTCTTTTGACTTAATTAATACAAAACATAACATTGCATACTTTTCCTTCAACACTTTATACACTATACATCCACTTTTTTTGTTTCACTCCGTTCACTACACCCACTTTTCTTGTTCACTATATTGCGTACGGAGGAGGAGGAGGAGGAGGAGGAAGAGGAAGAGGAGGAGGAGGACATCCCTACCCTCGACTAAGGCTGGATGTGGAGGTAAAAATATCCCATCTCCATGCATGTCGGTGGAGGGCGCGGCCGGTGGTGGGGGAGGAAACTGAGGAGTGGCGGGGAGAGGGGAAGAGGAGGGAAAGGAAGGAAGGGGTGGAGGAGTAGAGGGGAAGAGGGCAGGGAGTGATGGTGGTTAGGCGAGGGAGGCAGTAGGAAGGAAGGGGGGAAGAGGGGAAGAGAAGAGGGAGAGATGGTGGGTAGGAGGGAGACACACCTACTTATTGTTCTTTATGCAGGATGGTACAAGGTCACCACACTGGCAATGATAGGGATGAAAATGATACAGGTAAACACGACGCTCCACGAGGCAGGTAATAATAATGTAAACGCCTCACACACACTACCTGCGCCGCCCAACACTACAGGCAAAGACCGGCCGGAGTTTCATCGCGTTTCGGCAAATCACAATATTTTCGTGTATTACCTCGGGGCAAGCGGCGAGGCGTGCCGTGCCCCTGGAGAGTCCCTCGGCCCAGCAGGACGCCCCAGCTCCCCTGTGTCCGGGGCTTGGCGGGGATGTAAAAGATATATCACCTGGATGCGAGGGGGAGGGGGAGGGGGCGGTCAGAATGGGCAAGCAATTAGTGGCGAACACCTGGGCAGGTAAGTGTGTACCCTGTGGTGGGCCGCCTGCCCGCCTCCACCTCCCCCTCACCCCGTCGCCTCCGCCTCCGCCTCGTCGCTGCGGCACGACAACCACGGCCCGAAACACTGTGCAAACTTATCGTGGCGTGGCTTGTCCCCGAAGGGCGAGGCGGGCTAGGGTGGGGGGGCGGTACTCACATAACTGTCGGACACGCCGGGCAGGGGCGGCAGTGGACAGTCCGCACAGCACAGAGTCGTGAGCACCACTGACGGCCGGGCCAGCCAGGCAGCCAGGCAGCGAGGGGCAGGCCGAGGGCGGAACGGCGGGACTGGTTGCCGGCGATTCCCCGACGAACATGATGAAGGCCAGCCTCGCCGCCTCCCCTCTCACGCTCCTCTACCTTCCCGAGGACTCCAGATAAGGCCGGAAATATACCCTTCAGGCTGACAACAACATGGCGAGGCGGGCAGCGCCGTCCCCAGACCCTTGCCTAGTGTGAGGCTCCCACTGGTGTCTGGCCGCCCTCCTTGCACTGCGGTACTGGCGTCTGGCGTGGTGCCCTCACGTCGCAGGTGTATGGGTGGGCTGGCAGGCGAGGCAGTAGGGCAAAGGCTGGGACTGCCTCAGCCATGCAGCAGCGGGAAGAGTAACAGCGGCAACAGCGGCAGGAGAACAACGGTTGCCTGCTGCACCATGATAATAAACACTTGCGGCCGGGCGGATGACTCGCCTTCTGGCTCAGCCTCACACACAATTACTTCATCAGCGCGCCGCCATTACCTCGGAAGGGGGGGGGGATAGTGAGGGAGAAAGGGCTGAGAGGGGTGCGGGAGGCTCTTCCAGGCTCAAGCTAGTGAAGCACTTCCGCCACCACCTCCACCCTCTCCTCCACCCACTCTTCTTCCCGCCCTGAGTCATGGCCCCTCAAGTTATTGTTTATCCAGATCCCTCAAAGGCATTCGTCTGCCCAGGCTCACCCACACTCCTCCTCCCCCTCCTCCTCCTCCTCCAGGCGAGCCATAAATACTGCCCCCACACACTCCCGGGGCGCCCCACTCCTTAACTTTACCCGGTCAAGCAACACGAAGGACAACAAGCTTAGGCAGGCAGTCCTTGCCCTCCCCTTCCCTTACCCCTTTCTTTTCTTACCTCATTCTTCCCCTCCACTACTTTTCCCTTCCCCTTTCCTCCTTTCTCCTTTCATCCATTGGACTTTCCCTCCATTCATCTCTCTCTCTCTCTCTCTCTCTCTCTCTCTCTCTCTCTCTCTCTCTCTCTCTCTCTCTCTCTCTCTCTCTCTCTCTCTCTCTCTCTCTCTCTCTCTCTCTCTCTCGTTTCTCCACTTTCTACTTCCACATCGCCCCTTCCTTCTTATCCTCAATCCTTTACGTCCTTACCCATCCTGCTCTGCCTTCCTTGATGTCCTTCACCCCTTCACCCCCTTCACCCCCCTCCACACGCAACAGTTTCCCTTCCTTATTCCCCCTCATGACCACCACCACCACCACCACCACCACCACCACCACCACCACCACCACCACCACCACCACCACCACCACCACCACCACCACCACAACCACAAGCTGCAAGAAGTGTGAGAGAGAGAGAGAGAGCGAGAACAACTTACTTAATCTTCTCATTTAAGTTCACATTTAGTGGTAATGTCTTCTTGGGTTGCCTCGTCCTCGTCTTCTTCCTCTTCTTCTCTTCTTCGTCCTCGTGGTCTCGCGGTGTCTTGCTCTTTCTAATGCGTCAGTGAAGGAGAATTGAAGTTGGTTAGTTGTCATACTCTTTCTTCGTTAAAGCTATCTCTCTCTCTCTCTCTCTCTCTCTCTCTCTCTCTCTCTCTCTCTCTCTCTCTCTCTCTCTCTCTCTCTGTTTGGAGGGATGTATGGAGAGAGAAGAGAAAGAGAGAAAGAGCTATCTCCCGAGGCACCAGCTGTAACCCTGACTGCCAATCACCAATTACAATGCTCCTTTAATATTCTCTCTCTCTCTCTCTCTCTCTCTCTCTCTCTCTCTCTCTCTCTCTCTCTCTCTCTCTCTCTCTGGGACTGTTTCCTCGTTCAAAGTGATTCTCTCATCCAAGAAGAAAAAACCAGGAGGAGGAGGAGGAGGAGGAGAAGGAGGAGGAGGAGGAGGAGGAGGAGGAGGAGGAGGAGGAGGAGGAGGAGGAGGGATCTAGTTAGTGTGGTCGAGAGGGTTGGTCGAGCAATAATTACGTGAACAAGGCGTGTCTTTTGTTATCATTATTATCATTATTATCATTGTTATTATTATTATTATTATTATTATTATTATTATTATTATTATTATTATTATTATTGTGAGGGTCAAGAGAGGGAGGAGACAAGGTGCATCTCATTCACGTGAAGGATAACCTCACTTCCCCTCATTCTCTCTCTCTCTCTCTCTCTCTCTCTCTCTCCTCTCTCTCTCTCTCTCTCTCTCTCTCTCTCTCTCTCTCTCTCTCTCTCTCTCTCTCTCTCTCTCTCTCTCTCTCTCTCTCTCTCTTACCTTCCCTACCTCTCACCCTTTTTATTATCATCTCAAATTTGTTCTAATTATCCCTCTTCCTTCCCTTCCTCTCCTCCTCCTCCTCCTCCTCCTCCTCCTCCTCCTCCTCCTCCTCCTCCTTCTCCTCCTCCTCTTCTCCATGACTTCGTGGTGACCCTCTGGAATATGATGACCACTGTGACTCACTCTTCCCCTCCCTTCCCCTCCCTTCCCCTCCCTTCCCCTCCCCTCCCTTCCCCTCCCTTCCCCTCCCTTCCCCTCTCTTCCCTGCTTCCATTTCTTCTAAGAGTTAATATCCCTTCCTCCTCCTCCTTTTACCTCCCTTCAACTCTTTTTCTCTCCCTTCTATCTCTCTCTCTATCTCTCTATCTCTTATCTCCTTTTCTTACTCCTTCTCTCTCCTTCTCTCCTTCTCTCCTTCTTTTCTCCTTTCTTTATTCCCTCCCTCTGTCTCTCTTCTCTTCTTCTTCCTCACTTTATGAAGCGTTTTTCCACTTATTGTTACGTCCTCCTCCTCCTCCTCCTCCTCCTCCTCCTCCTCCTCCTCCTCCTCCTCTCGTTGCCTCTTTCTCTCCCTTGCTCTCCCTCCCTCTCTCTACAATTATGTTTTTTTCCTCCTCCTCCCTCTTCCCCTCTTCCTCCCTCCATCCTTCCCTCCCCTCCGCCCTCTTCCTATTCTCTGTGTCACACTTCCCTCCTCTTCCTCTCTTCCCTCCCTCCCCTCCCTTCCCTCCCTCCCTTCTCACCTCTCTCATTACCTCCTGTCCCTCCATTCCTCCCCTCCTTTCTTTCAATTCTATATCCTTTTCCTCCCCTCCCTCCCTCCCTCCCTGCTCATCTTCCTCCATTCCTTTCCTCCCTTCCTCATTCCTCCCTCCATTATTCACCCTTTCCTTCCTACTTACGTATTTTAGGGTAATATTTTCCCCCATTTCTTCCTCTATTCCTTTCTTTCCTTCCTTGATGCTAAATTTTATCTCCTTCCTTTCCCTTCCCTTCCGTCTCTCCCTTCCTTCTCTATCCTATATAAATACAGTTACATATCCTTTCTCTCCCTTCCTTCCCCTTACACATACTTTCCCTCCCTTCCTCCCTTCCCTTCCCATCCTTCACGCCGCGCCCTTTGTAGTATAGGATGTCCTTCTTATCCTATGCAACCTTATCTCCATCAGTGCTGAATTGCCTTGTTTTCCTTGCTAGTTATTCCCACGTTGTTGCTCCTATCATTAATTATCTCCTATTACATTCGACCTCTCTCTCTCTCTCTCTCTCTCTCTCTCTCTCTCTCTCTCTCTCTCTCTCTCTCTCTCTCTCTCTCTCTCTCTCTCTCTCTCTCTCTCTCTCTCTCTCTCTTTATAATTTATTTCTCGTGTTTAAATTTGAATAGATGGGAGGATTAAGGAGTTTGTTTAGAGGTGTGTGTGTGTGTGTGTGTGTGTGTGTGTGTGTGTGTGTGTTTGTTGGTGAGATACTGTAAACAATGCATTCAGGGTGGGAAG
>JAPQNM010000023.1:1878174-1905674 GCA_029783475.1 Metacarcinus magister
ACATTTATTATTAATGTTACCACTTCAAAGGGGAAAAAAACTCAAACATTTGCTTCGAGTCAACCTCAATCACGTGAAAGGAAAACATTCTACATTTTCCATCGTCTCACCTGCAAGAAAGACACCACCGGAAATTGATTAACCTGCCACACCTGAATAACTTACTACCTTCTTTCCTGCACCACCGTAACCAGAACAATGATGAACAGTGTTTCCAGCCCACAAACATCCGCTGCAACACATCCTCTGCTATGCTATCAAAACAACGAGTGAACCTTAACCTGCCTGGAACTCATTCACTTCAAATCATACCTCGTTATATTCTTTGTTATATTTGCGCTTAACGAGGCGTGGAAAGTGTATCTTGATTCCTGTTTGATGATTGAGGATGATCATTAATAGTTTGGACTTTTTTATATCGCTAGTAGAGTCATTTGGTATGTAGTTAGACTTAGTTAATTGGTGTTACTACCTGATTCAGACTTCACCTGTATATTCAAACACTACCTGTATACCTTACCAAAACTATAGAATGTATGTGTATAGTAGAAATCACCATATACTTTACAAATACACTGATACATACTTAACATTTTACACTGTATACATAACACTTTGATATTGACAGAATTCGTCGCGATCCTAAGAGATTGATAAAGCGTAGCAAGAAAAACCTTGAAGAATATATAGCGGAATCATGTAAATCTAATCCTAAAGAATTTTATAGTTTTGTTAAGAGTAAAAAAGCCCTTACCTGCAATATCGGTCCACTTACTAAAGGACATGGAAATCACACAAATGACGAAAACGAAATGGCTACAATCCTTAATAACTTTTTTGCATCCGTATTTACAGAAGAGGATTGTTCATCGTTTCAGCCACTTGAGATTAGAGGGACCGTAAACTTCTTAAATGATATACTCATCGTAGAAAATGACGTTTTGCAAAAAATCAATAAGATGAAAACAAACAAAACCCCTGGACCAGATAAAATTTCCCCAATAATCTTGAAAGAGGTCAAGCACCAGATCAGTAAACCGCTTACAATCTTATTCAATAAATCCTTAAGAGATGGTAAAGTTCCATCAGTTTGGAAACGTGCAAATGTAACACCAATCTTCAAAAAGGGGGACAAGTCACAACCCGGAAATTATAGGCCAATCAGTCTGACATCAGTTGTATGTAAATTAATGGAGACAATCATTCATGACAATGTGGTGAAATTCCTTGAAGACAACGATATAATAAAACCCTCACAACATGGTTTTCATAATAAACGTTCATGTTTAACTAACTTATTAGACTTCTTCCACAATGTTTTTGATGCGTACGATGAAAGCAGAGCAGTAGATGTCATATATCTGGATTTTCAAAAGGCCTTTGATAAAGTACCTCATCAACGATTGCTTAATAAACTAATGACTCATGGTATCTCTGGTAGCATTTACAATTGGCTTCTGGACTGGCTCTCTGAACGTAAGCAGAGAGTAGTCTTAAACGGTGTCTCCTCTCAATGGTTAAACGTAAAAAGTGGCGTACCACAAGGCTCAGTGCTTGGTCCTGTCTTATTCTTGATATATGTTAATGACATAGATGATGGGATCACTTGCAAAATATCGAAATTCGCTGATGATACGAAAATTCTCAGCAAAGTAACTACGACAATTGACAGAGAAGTCTTACAATCAGACCTAGATCGACTAACGTCTTGGGCCAATAAATGGCAAATGAAATTTAACGTTGAAAAATGCAAGGTACTACACATCGGAAGAAATAATGATCACGTTCAGTACTCAATGAATGGTAAATCACTTTCTACAGTAAACAAAGAAAAAGATCTGGGAATCACAATATCAAACGATTTAAAGCCCAGTCAACATTGTTCAGAGGTAGTTAAAACTGCTAACAGATTGGTCGGCTTTATTGGGCGTACTTTCAAAAATAAATCAGAAAAAGTCATATTAAAACTGCATAATTCACTAGTACGACCCCATCTTGAGTATTGCGTACAGTTTTGGTCCCCATATTACAGAAAGGACATTGACAAACTGGAAAGAGTCCAGCGAAGAATAACAAAAATGATTCCAAGGCTGAAAAATAAACCTTATGAAGAAAGACTTAAAGAACTAAACTTATTCAGCCTAGAAAAACGAAGGATGCGAGGGGATTTAATTGAAATGTTCAAGATAATCAAAGGATTCGATAATATCAATGCAGAAGATTACATTACTTTTGATCGATCAAATATAACAAGAAGACGTCATTCTTTTAAGATTACTGGTAAAAGATTCACATCAAACGAAGCCAAGCACTTCTTTTTCAATCGGATCGTTAACGTTTGGAACTCCCTGCCCGCCAATGTCGTCGACAGTAAAACAATTACTACGTTCAAAAATAAACTTGACAAATATTTAGAAGCAAATCCACAACTAAAATACTATCCGTTAACGTAGCAAACTTTGAGTAAGTTCATCCTGATGTACCTAACTTACGAAATGTCGATTCAAAAGACGTCGCTAGTGGCCTGACATCGCTTGCCAGGAAGTAGTGGTAGCAGTAGTGGTAGTGATAGTCTGGTCTTGGTTGACCTTCCTTTCCCTGCCAGCCATGGCTGGGGAGAGAAGCCTTCACCCTTACTATCCTGTATCCTTCACTCTAGAGTAGATAGTGTAGTCTCACAAACAGCCTCGTAAGGGCCAGCAAGCCTGTTGTTGTTTGTTCTTCCTATGTGTTCCTATGTATGTATACTTAGTACTTCACCTTACCAACACCGCCATCTGTCCTCAACTTACAGAAAATACAGGTGATCCGTTCTGAGTTCGAGGATAAACTGAAGGAGAGAGATACCCAGCTGACGGAGGCCCGGGAGGAGCTGCATGTGGCTAAGGAAACACTCCGGCACCAACAGCTGCTAAGTGTAGTAAGAGGAATGAATACTTACACCACCGCTACTAACAGACCCTCAACACCATCCACACCGTTGCCTACACCAGCGTCATCTCCTCTAGGTGGTGGCAATGCTAATGATGATGCAGGTGAGATTAACTTTTAACTAATTATCTATCTATTTATTTATCTATCTATCTATGTCCTTAATATGATAAATTTTCAGAGATGGATATGGATGTGGATGTAGGAGGTGATTCAGAACCGGCGATCAAAAAAACAAAGGCTGCTCATAACCGTACTGAACCAGCTTTCAAAACATCATTACCCCCACTACACCATCCAGCCCCCCGCACCCCCACCTCCGCCCCCCCACCCACCAGGACATCACCTCTAAGGACGCCCACGCCTGCCTCACACCCTCAATGCACCTCACTGAATAAACGTGTTCTGTTCTCTGGTAAATCTCTCCTTATAGAAGAACCGAGTGTGTAGTTCGGTTTTTCTCTCCTTTTTTTTTCTCTCTCTCTCTCTCTCTCTCTCTCTCTCTTTCTCTCTCTCTCTCTTACTTTTTTTTTTTTTTTAAATCTTGAGGAGGAGGTATTTTTGATGCTATAAAAGGATTACTATGATGTTGGTCTAATTTTTTATTTATTTATTTTTTTAATTTATTTTCTCATAGAAGGATAAATAATTTTCGTTTATTGATTTGATTTGATTTGATTTCTTTCTTTTTTCTCTTAGTAAACGTTGGCTTGTTTTTTTTTCTTCATTACATCTGCACATGTTTTTTATTTCTTTAATATATCAGGAGTTTTTTTTTCTATAAATTTCAATGTGAATTATTTGCCTGTTGCTATGTCAATTACATAAGAACATAAGAAATGAGGAGACTGCAAGAGGCCAGTTAATGACCTACACGAGGCAGCTCCTTTAGGAAGCTGATGATGATGATGATGATGATGATGGCAATTACTTTATATATATGTTATCTTTTTTCTTTAATGATTGTAATTAGAAGGTGACTGAGAACACCAAATTAATCAATGTATAACAATTATCTTTACGTTCTACAAAAGTTAGGAATCATTTTACCCCGCTCAGTAATGCCAACAGTACAAAATAGTGTAACAAATAACAATGCGATATAGGATATGTATTACCTACCTTATTTATGTTAACCACTTAATGCAATACAGTTGGTTTGTTGGTTTGTTTGTTTCACCGTTACATACATACATACACTACAAAATATAAAACTCATTAGAATTCAGGACACTTAGAAATTAATCCAATTTAATTAGTACATTAGTTAGAGAGGAAAATAATGAAAAGATATTGTTCAGTAATGGAATATCCTTAACTGCAAGTGGAAATAACAATGAATATAAAACAAATTAGTACAATACATTAAACAAAAATACATATTACAGCTAAAATAATCCCAACACAAACACTCAAATGACACACAACATTCACATCCAATCATCAAACCTTTTTAATACACCATACATAGGATCACACACCTATATCTTCACAACATAATGAGTTCGAACACCTTTATGGAAACTATTAAAATACTATCACACTTCTTCCTCTTAAGTATCGATACGTTCTGTCCTCTTGAGTTCCATCCTCCTATCTTGCCAGCCCGAGTAAGAGGAAGAGGAAGAGGGTGAAGGAAGGCAAGGGCAGGGTGGAGGTATTTCCTTTTCGATCTAACAGCGTCACCTGAAGGAGAAAATATTGTTATAGGATAAAATGAAAGGTAAGTATGCGTGTTAAATACATATTAATACAGGATATATAAATACAGTTCATCCTTCTTACGTGATAACTATAAATTTACTATCACACATTAAGCAAAGTTCTTTATCTAAAAAGCACTACGTTTTTATATCACTTGAACTATTATATCATTAGTTATATATAGCAACACCTTACTGTAACGAGCAATATAATTAGATAATTGACTATTTTACATCTTAATTTATTTTACTTTACGAAAAATTAAAACTTGCAAACTAATGAGGATTGAAAGCAAAATTATATAAACTCAAGGTGTCACTGTAGCTTGTTGGCACTGTAGCTTAGTGGCACTGTAGGAGACTCACCACAACAGGTGGAGCAGCTTCCACCTTCAACTCCTCCTCCTCTGAGCTGACGGGGACCTGACACTGATAGCTGCCCTCATCTGCTGTTGACACCCCTTGGATCTGTAGTAGTAGTAGAAATAGTTGTTGTAGTAGTAGTTGTATAGTAGTAGTAGTGGTAGTGGTGGTAGTAATAGTAGTAGCAAAAATAAAGGAAATTAACCCCCAAAAAATTATAAGTGAGAAAAAGAAAAAAGAATGATAATAAAAGATTGATAAAGAACTTTGATAATAAAAGAAATAATAGTTTAGGTGGATAAACATTTTATACTAGTCTGAATACAATTGATCTATCTGTACATGAGCTTGTCTTTCTGTTTATCTATATACCTAAATATATATTAATGTATCTACAAATAGCCTATCATGAAAACAGATTGGATATTAGGCTTTATTGACATAGATAAAATATAGGCTTTTTTTAAGTTTGGTCAAAATTATTTCTTCACTTAGGCCTAAAATATGAAGACAATCAATAAATATTACCATCATTCATAAACAAAAGAACTTAATGAACAACACAATTAAGATTAAAATATATATAATAATGTTTTTGATAGTGTAGGACCAATAGTAATGATTATGAAGCCTAGTATTAGTATATTTGGTTTTATACTGTAACTACTTAGCCTATTTCTCTTTCTCAACTATCTATGTGTGTATTCATTTATATAGTATGCAATAAGATAGATAGGAAACTACAAATATGAAACAGAAATTCTCTAAGGAAGAAAATATATAATAGGTAACTAGGCTACACAATCTTCCTCTTCTAAGTTAGCTACAATGTATAATATTTAGCCTATTTATATTTCTCAACTATGTATGTGTGTATTTATTTATATAGTATGCAGTAAGATAGATAGGAAATTATGAATATTTGATAGAAAGAATTGTCAGAGGAAAAATGTATAATCCTGACTAGGCTACACAATCTTTCTCGTCTAAGCTTACTACAATGTATAATATTTAGCCTAGTTCTATTTCTCAACTATCAATGTGTGTATTTATTTCTATAGTATGCAATGAGATAGATAGGAAATGATGAAGATTAAGTGAATAGTTTCAAAGGAAGGAAATATAATCTGATACTAGGCTTCAAAATCTTCCTCGTCCACGTTTGCTACAATGTATATTATTTGTCTTCATTTTAATACATCAAAGCTTTGTATAATGGTCTATATAATCATTATATTGTCTATGTTAATGTGTAGATGCTATCAATTTAGAACTTTGACCAGAAATTGTATAGAAAAAGCTTTATTTGAATCAGTCTTCATTTCGATTTCAATAACTTTCATATATTATTCAAAGTAGATTATTTAGTAACGCCTTTTGACTTCTAATTATTGTTTACTAAAAAATAACTTGAAATATTTAACCATTAATATATTTTTAAGTATATTTTCTCAATATATGAATTATTATCGTACTCCATGCACCAGACATCACGTGAGGATCAATTAGCCAATCAAAGACAGACAGGAGACAGTACACCTTAATCAACCAATCAGGAGACGATTTACACCTCTAGGATTTGAACATATAGGGGAAAAAAACCGCCAAAGCCTCAGAAGAGATCATAACGTCGGAGGGTCAATTACGGCTCCGCTAAATCAAGTGTAATTCATCGTGTGTCGAGTGCATTGCGTTAGTATTGCGTTAACATTGCGTGCGTGTGTTGTATAAGCAAGTGAGGGTCAATAGAAGCGCCCTTGTTGTGGTGATTTACGCCCGTGACTCATTTCCCGGCCATTAAATCTAGCGTCTGGTCGCAGCGTCCGGCGTGGGTAGGCAGAGGTGACGCGGATACACTAATATACCTTAATATTACACACCACACAAAGATTTAGTCACTTACAGGAAACGAAAGGTCAGTTTGAGGTTAAAATGAAGAAATATACATCCTGAAATTAGTGTGAATTGAAGTATTACTTAGAAAATATGAAGAAAGCTTTTATATTCTACGTCACACAACGGTTTATTATTTAACAAGAAGTCAAGTGTCGGTTTCAAGTTAAAATGAAGATATATACATCCGGAAATTAGCGAGAAGATAAATAATACTACAAAAAAAACAATGAAAAAAAAAACATGAAGAATCTGGTTTAACTTGCTGGGCGACTTTAAAAAATTTAGTATAGTGAGTGTAAACTTTCAACATGAAGAAAACTGAAAACGTAAATATAAGCTACTCAACACCTCGCCTACAGCCACTCCTTCAGAGCTATTTTAGAACCAGCGGAGCGTGTCTTAGAAGTTAACGTTTGAGAGTATGATGTTAAGGGCACTCCTAGGGGCGTTACGGAAGGAAGGACGTGCAGTGAGGGTGTGCGGGGATAGCCTAGTGTCCTATCCTCCTACGCCGCTCCTATGTGTCATGCAGGACGAAGGAGGGATGAAGGATGAGGCTCCTTGACAGCAGGATGTAAGTGTTTGAATGAATGTTTCTAATGTGTTTTCTTTTCTTTTTTGTCTTTATGTAAACTTTCCTACTTCTTATATTTTATTTTTCTTCTTTCATCATCATCATCATCATCATCATCTTCTACTACTACTACTTATTATTATTATTATTATTATGAGCATGTATATTTATTATTCATGGCTTGAAGATGTCCAGCTGCCACGGTAAGATAATGATTGTCTGTGTATTATATTCATGTATTATGTACTAATTTGTATCATTATGTTTCTCTTTTTACGGTAATTTATATATATTTTTTAAAGTGAGGATGATGATGATTGGTAGGTCAAGCATTATTAATCGACTAGGCTATTTATTTATCTATTCATTCATTCTTTATCTTTGTA
This sequence comes from Metacarcinus magister, assembly GCA_029783475.1. NCBI lineage: Eukaryota > Metazoa > Arthropoda > Malacostraca > Decapoda > Cancridae > Metacarcinus > Metacarcinus magister. Next base: position 1,886,028 of record JAPQNM010000023.1, read on the forward strand.
ACGCTGTAATCTTCGTATATCAAAAGCCATTTAAGTTTGTGTGATGAAAGACATTTTACGAAAGCCTGATAACCAACACCGAAACATGACGGCTTGTGGTTGATACAAAAGAAACCATTATTGATGATGCAGGTGGAGAGATTACAGAGGAAGAGTTCAATAATGTTTAATGATGACTAGTGATGGGAGTATTAATCATCTCTTGTTATAAGGAGCCAAAGGATGTGTGTCAGGCTTTAAATAGGTGATACAGGGCTAACTTAAGCATTCCTAAACTAAAAGCAGAGTCAAGAGTCAACAATGCTTAGCTAGTACAATACATCCGTTGTTTGTTTTGACATGGCGAGTGGTAGGTAGGTAGGTGGCGCCACTACCTAGCGTAAATCCTAGCTATCTGTTGAGTGTGATGAATGAGTGCTATCGTACATTAGGAATAGCTTACTAGGAAAACACACACACACACACACACACAAGGGCACGGTAGTAGAGGAAATAGGAGCAGCGTAGCGTGTGAAATATGACCAAACACCTGATTTTTTTTGTTACCCCGGGGCAGGAAAAGGTATAACGTTTCACTATTTGATATTACAGAAGAATGATAAAAAAGAATGGAAGGAGGAAAGAAAAACCAGTAACAGTGGAAGATTATTGTTTAGGTGATGTATTATATTACTGTTTTTTGTGTTCTGATGGATAGGTATGGGAGAGGGACATGCACAGGTGAAAGAAGAAGTCATTAACAGGTGAATCGGCGTGAAATTACCACATACCACGGTGTGTTTTAGTGTGGGAAACGTCAGGTGGGGAGAAAAGAAAACGAGGTGCGTTGTAGTTTGTTGTGGGAAGTATACATAACACATTTTTCAGTTCCCTTCTCACTCCCACACACTTCTTTTGACCCTTCCTGCTTCCTCCTCCTCTTCCTCCTCCTTCTCCTTCTTATCATCATTGTTCATACGTCACTTCCGGTCCTTGAATCGCGTCCCCTCACCCCCTTGACCTTCCTTCACCTCTGCTTTTTTGCCTTTCTTTCCTCTTGACACATCCTTCGTCATCGTCTCCTTTACACCCTATCCTTCTCTCCTATCTCATATATCCTAACACTCTTAAGTTTCCCCTCACTCTTATTACACTCATTCTTTACCTCAATATTGAACAACATACTCTATCTCCCTTCTTCTCTCCTATCTGTCTACTACCTCCAGCTGCCTTCACCCCTTACCTTGAGTACGTAGATGTTATGGAGGTGATGTTTAACGGAGAATCTTGGGTCCTCTGTGATGATGATGTCGCCGTGGGAGAGCAGCACGTGGTTGTTAGGGTCTTGAGGGTCCAGCTTTAGCCAGATGGCGGGCCCGAACTCCTCTGACGCCACCTGTGAAGCAGCTGGTGTTATCGATCTGCATGGGTGTTAGGATTAGTAACTGTGTGGGTGTATCTGGGTATATTTCTTTTTTTGTGTGTGTGTGTGGTAAGAATGATCTCCGTGAGGCGTGAGGGTGTTTAGTTGTTAATGGTAGTAGTAGTAGTAGTAGTTGTAGTTGTAGTTGTAGTTGTAGTAGTTGTAGTTGTAGTAGTATGTAGTTGTAGTAGTAGTAGTATCGTCACCACTACTACTACTACTACTACTACTCCATTCTTCTTCTCCGTATCCTTCTCCTAAGTTCCTGTCGCACTCATAACATAATGTATCTCTCACACTAACGTTATACACACTCCAAGAAAAACATACTGGGAGCGGATGTAGTCACCCCCGCCAAGGCTTGCTTTTCACGCCCTTGCAAGCTCAATTCTCCTCCCTCAAAGGTCCCTGTTTGGTGTTGATTACTTTGGTACAGGGGTGGCGGAAGAGGGTGTGTGTGGGGGGGAGGGGGGGTGAGAGGTGGGTGAATGTGTGCTCTCTCTCTCTCTCTCTCTCTCTCTCTCTCTCTCTCTCTCTCTCTCTCTCTCTCTCTCTCTCCATTTATGTGGTTTCTTAATTTTCTTTCATTAATGACAATGACCTGCAGACTATAATTACTCTGATGCCATTATGATAAGCTGCGCGGTAACAGATCTTATATAGCTACCTTTATAAATGCAAGATGTTTTGTTAAATGCATTACCTGTGGCTAAATAAGCTTTCCTACGCTTTATTAGGGCTCTGTAACACTTGAAATTGTGATAGTAAAGATACAGTGATGTAAAACTTAATCATCAGTTAAAGGGAAGGGTGTGTGTTTAGGTTTGTAAGAGCCACCCCTTAAATGTCTGTGTTGGAGCATCAAAGAAAACTGTTGTGAGATGAGGATAGCTTCTCTATTTTAACCGATGTGCTGTTTATATGGTACACTTTGTAATTGTATGTCTGTATCGTATTGTATCATGTATTATCCATCTTTGAATGCGTTAATATTTGAATGGAGGATATTTTGTAACTATAGTGAGAACGTTATGTGTCCTACTTATTTGTATACCTAGAAAAGACTAATAATGATACAACTTTTCAATAACTTCACCTTAGCTTACTCTCACTAATCTACAGTGAGTGCAAAACTAACCCATTAATTATTCACAACGCTTTTAGCACCTCAATAAAACATCAACACCAACAATAACATGCAGTAAAGACCAGTAACAAGGTGTGGTGAGGTCAGGTGGCACTGTGAGGCTCAAACAGTCACCTGGCACTGTAGCTCTATGGTGTCCCCCTCCTCAGCGGCAGTGCCCGGCAGCCACCATACCCGAGGCAGGCCTGTGCTCCACGCTCCTGTAGGGGTAAGGCAGGCCAGGTTAGCTTGGGTTAGGTTAAGGGAAGAATGTATTATGAAATGTACTGACACACTTGATGTAGATAATCATTAATAGTAATAATATATACTTTATTTTGTCTTTTTTGTGTAATACAGAGAAGAAACTTGCTTTGAATATTATGTGTGTGTTTATATCTAATGGGAAGGCAGGAAATAAGTTTGTGTAGGTTTATAAAAAGGTAGAAAACGGCATGAGGATAAACTATTTTGTATACGGCATGAAAATAATAATGATAGATACTTAATCATAATCCGCAACGGGACATTAATGTTTAATTTCTTAGTATGAAAAATGAGAAACCTGTTGGGAAATAAATACATTAATTATGAACACTGTTGCAAATCCTGTGTGTTAACAAATGAACGAGTGTCGAGCTTTCATTACTCTCTCTCTCTCTCTCTCTCTCTCTCTCTCTCTCTCTCTCTCTCTCTCTCTCTCTCTCTCTCTCTCTCTCTCTCTCTCTCTCTCTCTCTTTGTTTTGCACCTAGTGATAAGCATCGAGGGAAGAAGAATGTTTATAAATGTTGTTTAAGATTTTCACGTTAATGAATGAGGTGACTGTGTTTGTCTGGGGGGGGGGAGGGGCGTGGTTAGGTGGGAGGGGGGCGGGGGGGTCACTAAGGGTCAGGATTAATGACTCCCCAATGCTGAGTAAGGTAAGGAAGGTTAATAGCACTGTCATGACGTAGAAGAGGAGGGAGGGAAAGCACGCGACTTGTATGTAGTGTGTGTGTGTGTAGTAAAGGTAAATATCCTCACATGACGTTTTAAGAGAAAGGTTATTGCTGTGTGTTTTGACTCACTGAATATTTATCGTTCTCAGTGCAATATGTTTTCATGTATACACACACATGCACACACAATACGTTATTTTCCCTTGAAAGGAACACACAAGACGCTGCGATGTAAACCTTTTAATATACGTATATATAAAAACACACACTATACTTTATAACTTGTACTGAGATTAACACACACACTCACTAATAACAAAGGCATGATTTCATTTAGATAACCTGCATCCAAGACCATAACTGATGCAACAAATTAATGATACAATACATACAATCACCATTAAGACATTTACGCTGAAAAATCGTGTATAAAAATTAATGAAGAAAATAATAATGAATGTCTATATCAAAGTGACATTCCGTAGGCCTATATTTTTCTGACCATAGACAAGACAACGAAGCAATTATTACTAACTAACTAAAAAAAATAATAAAAAGTTTCTCCTAGCGACTATGGAGAGAAAGATGAAGGATAGGAGGAAGGATATGTAAGGAGGAGGGAGAAGGAATGGGATAGGTAGGTCCTTATAGGGGAGGGTAAAGGGTAAAGGGGGGTTAGGGGTGACTGTACATTGGATCCCCTGCTGAGAGAGAGAGAGAGAGAGAGAGAGATCACTATGGCGTGAGAAAGGAGAAGGAGTTTGAGAAATGGAAGGAAAGAAGAGAAGAAGGAGTCATCTCTCATGGAAGGATATGAAAGGATCTCTATATTAGGAAGGGAAAGGAAAGACAAAAGTACAATTGCTGTTAAGGGAAGGTATGAACAGGTGTGGGATGTGAATTAACTTATAAAAGAAAAGAATAAAAGAAAGAAAGAAAAGGTTGATTAAGAAAAACGTGTTGATTGTTAAGATAAAAGAAAGAAAAGAATGACAAGATTGTTGGGATGGTCGTGAAAAAGAGGAATAATGATCTTATCTTCGTTTTTCTTCTCTCTTTTTTATTATTTTGAGAGAGAGAGAGAGAGAGAGTATAGAGAGGTCAGTATTAGCCCTTCCTTCGTCACGCTTTCATGATTAATATATTTCCTTCCTATTATGGTTACCCCTTTTATGAGGCTCCACTCACGGCCAGCCTCTCAATGTGTGTCTCAAGGCCCTTATGAGGTAAACCGTCCTATGCTTTCTTCCTCCTCCTCCTCTTCTCTCTTCCTCTCTCTCTCTCTCCTTGTTCTTTCATCCTAATGCCCTTCCTTCCTTTATTATAGTACCCGAAAGTTGTATGTTCTTTGGTTCTCTTCTTCCTTCCTTCCTTCCTTCCTTTATTCTCTCCTTCTCCGTCTTTAAACCATGTACTCTTAGCTCCATCCTAACACTTCCTTCCATTCTCTCTCTCTTTTTCTCTCATGTTATTTTTATCATCATTATTACTATTATTACTATTACTACTGCTATTCATCATCATCATCATCAGTGTCCTCAGCCATAAGGACGAGGCCGAGGTCTCTCTGCAAGCCTCAACTAAATCGTGTTGGCCTTGAGTTATATTTAATACTTTTATGTAGAGCATCTGTTTATCTTAGAGAATTACACCCAAGTCAGTGGTGGACGCTAATGTTAACTCACGTCACCTCAAACCTCACGTTGTGTATATGATTTCCCGCGGCAGCAGCCATGTTGTCTTCAAAAGGGAAGGTGATACATTTTCTAAGGGTCCCATTTTGACTTATTTTCCGAGTGATTTACTAGACAGCTCCACGCAGAGGGTAACATAGTTATTAGGGAAGCTAAGAATTTATATACATTGGAAAAATATATAAATCATAGCTTTGGGATGTATAAGTGCATGGCTAGGTGCTCACTCTCTTTTTTTCTTTTTTTTTCTTTGGTGTGTGTGTGTGTGTGTGTCCCTCTCCCTCTCCGCTTTTGTATTCAGTAAAGCTTTGTTCTCTACTGTTCAGCGCGGAGGTAATAAAAGTCTGGCCAGCGTGATGGTGTGGCGCCGCTGTGCCTCGCTCACCAGCATTAACGTCCAGTGTCCTAGCCAAGGTCTGTTCCTTGCGTGGATTTGGGCCCAAGTATTCTCTCCGCTGCCTAAATATGGCTTTGGTGGGGGGGGGGTGTCAGGGGAAGGGGTAAGGGAGGGGTGGTCAGGAGGAGTAGTGCAGGGACTGTTGGCGAGGTAACAATCCTAATCTCCCACTTCTATCTCCGTGTAGTTCGCTGGGCGCTGAAAAATCGGATTAGGAAACTCTTTTGTTTGGAGTGAAGAGCCACGCGCTGCCCTGAGAAAAGGTGTGAAGGGAGGAACATCACGCCTCCGCCGATAACCCTCAGTGAAGGGCGGGACGAGGGGAAGGCTTACATAGTTCACCTGGCAGCGTGGGTTAGGTGGGCAGGTGGTGGTGGTGGTGGTGGTGCGAGGCTCAGCGACACAGGTAGTGGTCTCAGGTAGGTTAGGTGCATCACAACACACCTGGAGCACTACCTGATCTATTTATGTTATGTACAGTGATTTTATAGTCATGTTTTATCAACTAATTCATCTCTTAAGTATGATATGAAGTGTGTTTAGTCATGACACTCAATTATTATTTTTTTTCCTCTTCATCCCATTTCGATCATTAGTGGATATATAAGGTGGTGATTCGTTAGGCTTTAGCAACACAAGTGGCAATGATAACAACCTAATCATCCCTTCAGCATACCATTAGTGTAGTACTTGTATAATTCACGTCCTGGTGTGGAGGTAGAGAGAAGGAGAGAGAGAGGGTGAAATATGGAACGAATAATAGGCCTACAGTGACTCTAAATCCTGAAGGTCACACGATTAAACTTTATAAAGAGATAAAATAGGCATCAAAAGAAAGAGTAATGCGGGCTTACTCCTGACTAACCTTGTAGCTTAAAGGAACCACAGATTCAAACCGAACAAAACATTTCCTTTAGGGGCGATGGAACGAGCGATGACAGCGATAATCAAGGATACAATCACGATTATCCAAAAGGGTCACGTGGCCTTAGTCGTGATCCCCAAGGAGGTCATAGGAGGAAGGAGTTCGAGTCAAACCTTAAGAATGAACAGTGCGAGAGATGGGTCCACTTGCTCCCCACTTACTCCCAGATCACAGCGGATAGACATAAGTGGTGGCAGCGGTTGGAGTGGGTTTCGTGGGGGTGGTTGTGAGATTGTACGTAGATAGTTGAGACAGTAACGGGAGGGGAGAGGAAGGTAGCAGCCATCCAGGTAGACAGGTACACTACACTACACATACCGGTCTTAACTACCCATCCAACAAACAACATTATATACGAGACTAGGTGTAAATAATAATGATAATAATACGAAGGAGTCAGGTTACATAAGATGCTATAATGATGTATTATCGTAGCATAGAAGCAATAAAATGCAAATTAAGGAGATAAAACACTCTTTACCTGCATCAAAACGCAATTAGATGCAGAGACAGATAACCCCACGACCTTGAGACCTGAGGGGTAAGTAGACAGACAGACAGACAGACGGATAGGTAGGTAGAGAGTAGCAGGGGGAAGGGTGAGAGGGTGCAGGGGTGGCAGGCAGGCAGGGAGGAAAGGCGATACAAGGCAGAGGATGGAGAGTAAGGGTAAACAGGCAGGGTTAGGAAGGGGGACTGAGAGAAAGGGAAGAGGAGAAGGGGGACTGGAGGAAAAGGAAGGGGGGGGACTGACATAAACCCTTCAATAGCACACGTTCATTACCGTTGCGTTTGACAGATTTTACCTCCCTCATCATCCCCAGCTGTTTTCCTTGGCCCTCCTCCTCCTCCTCCTCCTCCTCCTCCTCCTCCTCCTCCTCCTCCTCCTCCTCCTACAGCACCCCGCGGAGCTTACAAAAATCCATAGTGTCGGGCGTACAATTTTTCACGCCGTAAGTTATTGGTTTACTAAATCTTTTTTTCTGTGTGACGCGCGGTGTTTATTTTCCTCACCTTGATTTATGCTTCCTAAAATTTACCCTTGTAGAAAATGTATATACGCGGGTTTTTTTTCTTCTCTCTCTCTCTCTCTCTCTCTCTCTCTCTCTCTCTCTCTCTCTCTCTCTCTCTCTCTCTCTCTCTCTCTCTCTCTCTCTCTCTCTCTCTCTCTCTCTTTTTCTCTTTATTTAAGTGTGACGGTAGAAATAAATGGAAGAAATGACGTCAATTGTACAAAAAAAACAAAAAAAATGTGTTTGTAAATAGAGAAAAAAAAATAACTTATACAATACAAACTTAAACAAAACAAACACTTCCATTTGACTTTTAAATATCAAGGTTTAACGGTTAATTAAGGCAAGTTACACAGCCTAACAGACGCAACAGCCAGTCAGTCAGTCAGTCAGTCAGTCAGTCAGTCTCCCTCAACACTACTTTCCTATCTGCTGAAGAGATGCTAGGATAGACTGTAATAAAGTACGAGACACGCCCTAGCTGTGTTACTTCAGGCTGGGGAGAACAGACTAAAAATCCCCGTGAGTCTTGTGTAGGTGTTAGGAGTGTAAATGGAGAAGGAGCAGGAGGAGGAGGGAGGCGCGAGGAAGTATTTATGGTGGGCTGAGTGAATTAAGGGTTAGGGAGGAAAGGGCTAATGGAATAATGTAAGACGGGCGTGGAGGGTGATGGGCGTGGTGAATCAGTGTAGTGGGTGATTAAAGAAACGATCACCAGAACAGGCACCAAACAGCCTCCTCACCAGCCAGGGAAGGGCACACAATAGACACCGACGTAGACAAACACAATTTCTACAAGACCACATCGCGTATAGTACAAGTTCATGGTTACTGTCTATCTGAAACAGACCTTATATACCTCCTTGTTGTTATCATTGTTATCGTGACTTGACTTGGGTTCAGTGTGGTGCGATAACTGTTCTTGAAAGTTCGTGGTGTCAGTGAGTTTGGGTCTGGGCAAGGTTGGGTTATCAGGGACAGCATCTCCCCGGTAACTAGGCTATCGTTAAGGGCATCTTGACGTTATCCTGTCCCGCCAGTCAAGGGTTCTGTCACCGCGGGGATTAAGGAGATGCACCCACAGAAAGGTTCTCTCTCAGTCCATCCACTCACTGCTATAATATTTCTCGTCAACATTTTCTCAGACCTCGTGTTTTATTATAAGACATTTCACTTGGTTTTTTTTTACTCATCATTGTGTTGTAATATTTTCTTTTTTTCTTACATTGTTTTTATTTTGTATTTTTCGGTGTGATTCATCGGACATTCATCCCTGGTCTGCTCTTGGCTTAAAGGGAGAGAGAGAGAGGGAGGGAAAGGGAAGGTGGGGAGTAGAGGGAGTAAGGTGGTGTGTTGGCACGACCCGCTGGCGACGTGTTGATGCCAGGCACGGACGGACGGCACCACTGGCTCCTCACAACCCCGGATACTGGCATTGTTTTGGTGGTATATTAGGGTGTAGAAAACGTCTGGGGGTCTTATCTGCGGCGCTCACTCAGTAACAGCGTTCAGGGCGCCATAAGTCTAGGGTGGCCGTACATGGAGACCCTTGCTGTTCACCGCCTCGCCACTATGAACAGCTGCTGAAATGAAAACAAGTAACCATCTACATGTATAAAGGGTAAGGATGAGTATCTTTATATCCTTCTGCCGTGTCATGGTATCCTGCGGTCTGCATAGTCTCCTGCGGAACACCCTTGGACTAACACGGACCTCAATGCAAACAGTGATAGGGCAGTGAGGAGTCAGTGTCGGGGCTGAAGACAGGGCGCCCTCTCAGAGTGCTTCACCTCATCCATATGCGGGTGTACCAGACGAGGTGTGACTCAATGCACACACACACACACACACATACACAAACGAGGCGTGACGATGCGTATTTATGTATTATGTAATGTCTGTTTGATCGCTAAAAAGACGAACACTTCACCTGGAATTACGTGGAGGTACGGATATACTTTTTAATTCACGTCATTGTTTCGTTTTGTGTCACGTAATGTCACGCCCCGGTTATATAGTAGCTGCCCGGCACGTCATCACTCCCCGCCTCTGCTGTCACTTCCAATAATGTCACCTCGGCTCCCCCTCCACTTCTTGGCCTGCAACGCTTATACTTACAGTTTTATTTGGTACTCGAGGGAAGGGTGGGGGCGGGGGAAGCATTGGTTGGGAAAGGTTGATGTACTTTATACTTTACGTAACATGAGACGGCTGGGTTTATGAGGCCATCAAGAATATTTAGATGACAAGCACAGCGGCTTTTAAGGGTCATACGGACTCGGGAATGTGGCAGACGTACTCGAACACAAACGAATCTGGCGTGACAAGTGAACCCTGTAACTGTAACTGAGTGTGTGTCTGTATCTGTCCTGCTCTTTATCATTTAACCACTTTAAAGAGAGGAGGGATATAAGGTCACCTCCATAACTCAAACCGATGCTGTTGTTTTGAAGTAAAGATCTTAGTGAATCTTTATACAAGTTTTCATCCTTTTCCAACGAGTCTTTGATGTGGCTTTCTCGAGTCCATTAAAGACATTGGAGTGGTCCTGTCTGCCACAACCCGCCGCAGCGCCACACGCCGGGGTCTGGGTGACGTCTTGTCTCTTGAGGGGATCAGTTGATTGGCGCAAATAATCATGGCACGTCACTCACGGGGAAGGCAAACTGACCCTTCTGTTACACCCTCCACCACACTTAAAGGTTGAAATGTGGACTCCAACGATCTGACTCTTACACGCGGGCTGGAGGAGTGCATATAAATTGTGATAATACTTAAGATTACACGATGTGGACTCTGTGTCTTCAATTTAATGGGAGGCGAGTGTGTGGTCCTTAACTACATTGAACCCATTGAATCTACTCTATCTAGAACTCGTTTTATGAGGGACAAGGACCATTACTGCACCTCCCGCGCCCCGACCTCGCCCCGCCCCGCATCACCTCACCCCACCCAGTAAGAACACCTCTTCCTATCCTGAGGTGTTCTAAGGGGAGGTGAGAGGGCGGGGGTGGTGTCTCTTCTTACTGGGTGACGGGGCTTTCCTTCACCTCTCCCTCTCACCTCCTCCCACCACACCCCCGCCGTTCATAAGGTAATGTATCACCCTATAACTTAGTTTGCGCGAGGTGATGGCGGATTGCAGACCTCCAGCGACGCCCTTCGTAATAGCTGAGTCCTGATAGATAGCCTGGCGCCACCATCAACAGGCGGTGGGTGGCGGGGCGAACCAAGGATTTACTAAGCAGACTCTTCCTCCCTAACGCACATCACTCGTTAGCAGGGATTACATCGATGACCTGACCCTTGTATGCTGCACTTTATACCCACGTCTATAGTCTCCTCAACATCACGTCAAGGGTAAGGTGGAGGAGGAGTGGCAGTGGCAGCTGGTGGGCTTGACATCATTTTAAGTTGTCAGAAAGTGTTAGTCTTGAGTGAGGGAGAGGAAAGCAAGATGGATGTTAGAAGTTAGAACCCTTAGTAAGAGACGTAAAGTGACGGACACGAATGCCTCCCAGAATTACACTGAACTAGAGAGAAATTACATGTTTATTTAATGTATATTACGTCGTATTAACAAAGAAGTGTATATTTTGTTGTATTTGCATATCTTATCACTCTTGTTCTTATTATTGTTATTATTAGCATCATCATTACACCACGAATGCTTGTCTACAAAAAATAAATAAATAAATAAATAAATCTTAGGCATGTTATATATATACTTCCTTAAACAGCATCCAAGGCCTCGTAAATTTCCACAGTGTAATCCGTGGTCGCGTAAGCCTGATTTAGCGACCTAGTGACGAGATGCGAGATAGAATTCAGGTGTAACACGCACTCTGTCACCTGTTGTACCTGTGTGCCTGCCCAGATGAAGGTGATAGGATTGAAGGTGTGCGTGGACGGGGCTGGACGGATGTGTAGTGTGTTCAGGTGTAAGGAAGGGGTGAAGAGGGATGTGTATACTAGTTGAGTTACCGATAAACACATCATATTTCGTAACATTCTCAATCTTCGTGAGTAAAAGTTTAATTGAAAAGATAGAAGAGATAGAAATATAGATATACCTTTTCGTTGCTGATATTGAGTTACGATGAAAATTATAACTTATTAAGGAGAATAACTACGTACAGGATGACTAGCTATTTCTTTCTTTTTATCGGGACGCAAAACCACATTAATTTTCACCCCAAGTCCAGGAGTAACAAAGACAACTTCAACCACACTTCTTTCCCTCAGTAAAGTGTAATTCAGTAAGACGTTGCAAGCTTCTTTTTATCATCCTGTTTAGCTTCATGCCTCTTTATATATTTCTAGAAGTATTAGTGTATATGAAGAAAAAGGAGAATTTCTTTTTCTTCTTTCTCTCTTCACCCTCGCCTTCCCTCCCTCCCCCTCTCTCTCTCTCTTGTAGGTAAGTCCGGTTTTATTAGTGTCTCTCCTCTCCTCTCTACTCTTCCCCTTTGTGTACTCTCCCTTCCCCATCCCTTTAAAGAGTGTAAAAGGGCATGTCGTTTACTATTCTCTCTCTCTCTCTCTCTCTCTCTCTCTCTCTCTCTCTCTCTCTCTCTCTCTCTCTCTCTCTCTCTCTCTCTCTCTCTCTCTCTCTCTCTCTCTCTCTCGGTCAGTGGCCTCGCTAGGGTGGACGAACACATTTCCTAGCAAGACTTAGCGTGTCACTCGACTTGCTACGGGAACCAGACATGTTGAGCCAAGCCATTGTTGTCCTAATTCTGTACGCACTCTCTCTCTCTCTCTCTCTCTCTCTCTCTCTCTCTCTCTCTCTCTCTCTCTCTCTCTCTCTCTCTCTCTCTCTCCGCCATAGCATGTTTGAGTGTGTGTTAATGCAACATAGCAAGACAAGTATGCCTCACTTAACGTGGAGGAGGGGGCAATTAATGTTCTCTCTCTCTCTCTCTCTCTCTCTCTCTCTCTCTCTCTCTCTCTCTCTCTCTCTCTCTCTCTCTCTCTCTCTCTCTCTCTCTCTCGCTGTTTAATCACCGGAAAACATAAATAATGCATAAACTTCTTTTTTCTTTTTCTTTTTTTTCTCTTCTTCTCTTTGATCGGGGAAGGGGAAGAGAGGGAAGGGGAGGAGGGGAGGGAAGGGGAGGTGAAGGTCATTCCACTACACTATTGCCAGGCTACTTCCGGGACAAACTGGAGGAACACACACACACACACACACACACACACACACACACACACACACACACACACACACACACACACACACACACACACACACACACACCATCCATCCATCCATAACACGTGCTAACCTAACCTAACCTAACTTGAAGGAAACAAACGAGGTCTTTGAGAAACGGATAATATAAACAAAACAAACACACCACATCATCTCGTGTTTACATATGTGTGGAAGGAATCTATTTACTTGGCTGGAGTGGGAGTGGATGCGTGAGGGGTGGGGGGGGGAGTAAAGGGTGATGCATAGGTTATTTGAAGGTAAACAAGGTAATGAGTGTTTAAAAGGTTGAATGTAGATGTAGAATATAAAGTACACGGTGTTTCAAGTAGGCTATTTCTGGTACTGTAGAGAGAGAGAGAGAGAGAGAGAGAGAGAGAGAGAGAGAGAGAGAGAGAGCAATACGAAAGCTACACATCTGCCGTCTGGTTGTATATATGTCAGTGAGTGAATGAGAGTGCTTGTGTCAGATGACTTCATGCTCTCTCTCTCTCTCTCTCTCTCTCTCTCTCTCTCTCTCTCTCTCTCTCTCTCTCTCTCTCTCTCTCTCTCTCTCTCTCTCTCTCTGCAGGAAGTGGAAAATTGGATGTGGGAGAGAAAGAAAAAAAAACGGAGTAAAAACCAAGAGAGTAGAGGGAGAGAAGGAGAAAGGAGAGGAGAGGAATAATTAAAGATCTATTTTCACCTTCTCTAGTTTCTATTTATTCAAACCTTCTTCCCCTCCGTCTATCCTTCCCTCCTTCCCTCCTTCCTTCCTTCATTCACTCATCCTTCATTAAGCTTGGAGTTTTCACATTCATTAATCATTCCTTCCTTTACTTAACGTTAATTCATGAGTATTACAACACACACACACACACACACACACACACACACACACACACACACACCTACACATTACATAAGTGCAGCCGTTGTGTGTGTGTGCCTCTCGTTATCTTGACCCGTAAATATGGTTGCAAACATTCGTGTCTCGATGTGGCGACAACAGAGTCAGTGTGACGGTTATGGTGCACAGGCGTGAGTGTCTGATTACTGTACGTGTGTGTGTGTGTGTGTGTATGTATCACGACGGACCTGTGTTGCATTCCGACCAATCAAGTCAATGCCACGCTTCAACAGCACTGCTTATTGGTCGAGAATGTAGCTTGACGTAATCTCAGGGAACCAATCATTGCTGGTCTGCTTTTGGAGTAGTAGTAGTAGTAGTAGTAGTAGTAGAAGTAGAAGAAGTAGTAGTAGTAGTAGTAGTAGTAGTAGTAGTAGAAGTAGAAGTAGTAGTAGTAGAAGTAGAAGTAGAAGTAGTAGTAGTAGTAGAAGTAGTAGTAGTAGTAGTAGTAGTAGTAGTAGTAGAAGTAGAAGTAGAAGTAGTAGTTGCACAATTGACGTTCCTTCCCCACACACACTGAAGGGAGTCTGTTAGCGAGTATCCCTTCTTGCTTCCTCCTTACTCACTCTTCAGTCATGTGTTGTCAGAGGAAACGTTTCTTGTGTAGCACTGAGAGAGGTCATCCCGCGCTTCAAGGCAGAATAAACACCCTCTTTGTATATTGTTCCTCGCTCATGTGGCTTTTATCTTCCCTTAAAGTGGATGGGGTTGTCGGGTTTCAAGTGTATGTCTTTCCACACTTTAGGAAGGAGAATGATAGGTAAACAGGTTCTTTTTTTTTATTCTGGTTTTATGTTATCATATTCTTTATCTTTTAAGTGCCTGCATGTTTACTGATTATGTGAAGATGATGAATGGGGTGATGATGTGCAGCTGACAGTACACAACATGGATTTCTATTAAATGACTTCATGTTTATAAATGAGAATATCCTTGTGCCATTATGACTTGAGATATTTTATGATGTATGTTTTAGTATCAGGTTTATAGATGCATACACGCGATAATCCCATTGGCTTCGCGTTGTATACAAGATAGTTTTATTAAATAGGATTTTTATGCATGTATCCCGCCCACCCTCACACGATTCTCGATACACACAATACCACAAAGAACTTCCATCAACAGGTGACGCCATAAATAAAATAAATATATAAAAAGAGGAAGAAAAGAAATCTAAAAAGAGGGAGTGTGGTTAGTATAAGCTTATAAGATTTTACCATTTCCTCTGACTAGTTCGAGGAAGAAAGGGGATTATGTTTTTAGTGATGGTAGGGAATGGGTGAGGGTGTGTAGTGGGGGGGGTAGGGGTGAGTGGCTGAGGTTGTGGGCAGAGGAAAGGAGGGGAATGTGGCTTTCAAGAAAATGTTTGTAGTGAGGAGGAGGAGGAGATGAAGGATATAAAGATGTAAGGAATGAAAAGGAGAGGAATGGAGGAGTAGAATATAATGTTTAGTTTTATTGGAAAAGATTAGGAGACACACAAAGCAAGGAGGAGGACTGGGCATAGGGAGGACAAGACCACAGTTGAAGATAGACCTGTTTTAATGTTCATAAGGGTGCTAACTGGTGCTAAGTGGTTCATCCTGTCTGGGTCTGTCTCTCAGCACTGCTCTTCAACCCTGACTGTGATTTCTTTACTGCTACGAAAAGGGAGACTGCTTTAATTAACACAGCAACGCGATAAACTCTGAAAACAGTAAATAGTAGTAGTAGTAGTAGTGGTAGTAGTAGTAGTAGTAGTAGTAGTAGTAGTAGTAGTAGTAATAGTAGTAGTAGTTTTACAGTATTCATCTCAGGAACTATATTAAAAGGTACAAATTATTCACTTAAAAAAAAATGGAGACAACAATAGAATTAAACATTTATTTTTTTCTTAAGTACCTGCCTGTTAATTATATATAAAAAACGAGACTTGGGGTGTGTCTGTATACTTTAATTACCCTTCTACCGCTTCATAGTAATTACGGGTGACAATTAAGGTCGTGGGCAGTAATTGTGGCTAATTGGTGGTGGCCAGGGAACTTAATGGCCGAATGGGGCAGTGTTACAAATTGTGTTAATCTTCGGGGTGGACGGCTATAAAGATAATGTAAACAGTGTTGCCAACGGACCGTAAAAGTGTCGTGTGAGAGAGAGAGAGAGAGAGAGAGAGAGTTCAAAAAATTAAAACAAAAATAACTTGATCCAACCTTCCTCCTCATCCTCCTTTTACAAATCCTCTGTAGCAGCTGTCTTTGGCTTGCCTTACCACCTTTTACCTGTACTACCTTTACCTCTCTCACCTGGTTCCCTTACCTTATCTCCCCTTTCCTGAAATAAACTCACGACCAAGGGCTGAAGGGGAGAGGTAAGGGGGAGGGAGGGAGAGAAGGGAGGCTGGGTGACGCTAGGTAAGGTGGCAGGTGAACGTAAGGTGAGTCTGGTGAATCTGTGTGAGTATTAGGTAGTATAAGGGTGAAAAAGAGAGAGAGAGAAGAAAAAAAATAGAGAAAGAGAGCAACTGACACCACCACCACCACTACCTCCACCCATCTTGTCTGTCATCCACTCTTACCTCCACTTCCCTTCCACTTACACTCCCCTTCCTTCCACCTCCACCTCCTCCTCGTCCCTGCAGATAGACTATATAGTGACGAGTCCTATCCGCTGTGAGGTAGAAGTGTGTAGTCACCAGCAGGAGTGATTAACCTTTGACCTCCCTACTCGGGTGACCTTTTAGGAGGGAAGGGGGGGGAGAGGGGGGACAGGTAGTGATAGAAGAAGGAATAGGAAGAAGGGAATGTTCGGAAATAGGTGTTTTTTTTTTTCTTTCTTTCTTTCTTATCGTTACACAGACATGTTTTTGTGTTAATGGTTCTGACTGTTTGGTTTTTTTTACAATTTTAATAGTATTTTTATCTCCTTTGGTGTGTATTGTATTTCTTCCTCCTTCCTCTCTGCATCCTACTCTCTCTCTCTCTCTCTCTCTCTCTCTCTCTCTCTCTCTCTCTCTCTCTCTCTCTCTCTCTCTCTCTCTCTCTCTCTCTCTCTCTCTCTCTCTCTCTCAGATCACCACGATAACCAGACTGACCCTCAGAGACAGCCTGAGTTGTGATTGGTCAGACGATTTCATACGAGGCTCTGCAATTGGCCACAGACTGACAGATGGACGTGCACAAGGGGGGGGGGAGGGGAGAGAGAAGTTTAATATAAATAAACTCTCTGTATTTTCCCTTTATATCTGATGGTGTTCAAAGGCTGTGGTTTTGGGTTGAGTTTCATAGTGAGGCTCTGAAGTGTTCTCTCTACTACTACTACTACTACAGTACTTTTATGCACCACTAGATGAAAAAGAAAGGAGAGAGAGAGAGAGAGAGAGAGAGAGAGAGAGAGAGAGAGAGAGAGAGAGAGAGAGAGAGAGAGAGAGAGAGAGAGAGAAATACTGAGAAAGAGATGATGCATGAAAACGGACCATGCACATTCCCATGCAACACACGAGGTGATCTGCCTTTAATCACCTAAACCTAGTTAGAGAGAGAGAGAGAATAAACAAAAAAAAATAAAAAAGAGAGGTTTCCCAGGAAGTGGTGGTGTTGCAGCCCCCCCTCATTACCTGGCGGCACACACACACACACACACAGGTAAGGTCAACACCACCCTCATCACCACAACACACACCCAGTCTAAGGTGGGCGGGACACGAACGTATAAAAAGACCACTAAATGTCGGCTCAGTCTGGCTGGCCTGATTGATTCAAGTTGGCTGGGCGTTATAATCCTCCTCCTCCTCCTTTTCTTCTTCCTCTTCTTCTTCCTCCTCCTCCTTCACCTGTCTGTCCCCTTAGCTGTGCCCGTCACCATTATTACCAGCACCGTCCACTTACCTTTTATAGACACCAGCCACAGTGTTGCCAGGTAAAAGTTGGTTGGAGGACGCATTGTTGTCTTCGTATTGGCACTTAACGGAGCTGATGTGTTTTTCTCTTCTTTCTTTTCTTTCTTTCTTTCTTTCTTTCTCTCACTACTTCACTGATGGCTAGTCTTTGTTTTCTTTATTTTCTTATATGAGGTTTTAATATTTTCTGGTTTTTTTTTTATCTGTTTATTGGTTGATGAGTTTTTTAGTTTTTTATTTATATAGTAGACGTCATTTTGGTGTTGTGGTCGTGGTACCTGCCTGCACCGGACACCTTCCTTCCACCTGTTGCTTGTTTGAGGATCACGTGGTATACCTGTTGTGAGGGTTAATTAAGTGTACAGGTAACAGAAGGGTAGTGGTTATAGTGATAGTGGTACATCTCTCTCTCTCTCTCTCTCTCTCTCTCTCTCTCTCTCTCTCTCTCTCTCTCTCTCTCTCTCTCTCTCTCTCTCTCTCTCTCTCTCTCTCTTCCCAGACATGCAATAATAACATGGAAATTAGCGCTTCTGGTTTGTTTGAAGTGGTGACGTGACACACACACACACACACACACACACACACACACACACACACACACACACACACACACACACACACACACACACTGGGATTATGATGTGGGTTGGTGGGTGACGGGGAGGGAATGGGATATGTTATAGCAGTGATAGAAGCGAGTGCTGTCTGTTGTTTGAGAGAGAGAGAGAGAGAGAGAGAGAGAGACACACACACACACACTTACACGTTACCTACTCACTCTGCCACTCCTCAACACATACATACACACACACACACCTACATAATCTTCCCATTCTCACAGTTTAGTCTAATATTTTCCCTCATGACACAAGAACTTAAGTCACCAAGGTTGTCCTCACACACTATGCTTCTAAGGCTTCTGTTGATGTTATAGTTGTGCGTTAATATGAGAAAGAGAGAGAGAGAGAGAGAGAGAGAGAGAGAGAGAGAGATTGAATAACTACTTGAGTAATAATAGTGTCTGCTCTTCTCCAAGTGATGATTATGTTAATGGCGATGTTGATGTTGATGTTGATGATAATGATGATGATGATTATAATACTCCAAGGTTTCAACACCCATGCACAGAGAGAGAGAGAGAGAGAGAGAGTAGAGTGACCGTCTACTAAACTCACTACCCTCGCCAGTCAAACCTAAACTCACTCCGGTACGTCTTATCAGCTATTCCACCGGCCAGCCACCCACCCACCCATCCACCCACCCCTTCCCTCTACCACCCCACACACTCCACTCACCCCCATGAAAAGGATGAAAGCCCCATAAAAACTGTGATTCAGCCTAACGTCACGCCTCCTGAAGCTGCACACTCATCACTGACTCACACACACACACACGCGCGCCAAAAGTACTCTCAAAACACATCTGAACAAACCGGTAAAACTTGGTAATATTAATGAGAAATACTAAATCATACAGTTACTCACCTCTACTCCATCTTTTATTAGTATTCCTGTCTAGTTCATTATAATTGGGTGTCCGAGAGTAGTAGTGTAAGGTAATCAATCATCTACCTGTAACTACCTAACTGTATTCATGTTAGTATCTACAGAGTTACCATATATGAACCGTTCTGTAATGTGATGGAGGCTGGACGCTGGAGGGTGCAGGAAGGAGTGATGTACCGTGACTCTCTAACATTTTCTCATACCCAACGCTGTACAAACTTCATTCTAGCTTCCCTATTGGTAGTCAGAACGAACCTTCCATCACTATAGTATGCAAGCAATCAAGACCAGAACACGAGTACCACCACCCATTTTCTTTCTGCCTCTCTATCCTCCTCTTAAACTATTCAGGAAAACACTGCGCTAAGAGGATGCGGGTCGGCGGGTTGTTGCAGCGGCTTCGTCTCTCTCTAAAGTCTAAACAGTGAAGGAATATCGTTGCAAGGAAGACTGAGGCGCCTTCACTGTACTGTTCTTAAAGAGGGCGTGAAGTAATGTTTGTTGCGGCATAAATCCTTGCTTTGTATATTTGGAAACCGGCGTCACTTTGAAGAGTTGGTATGTGTGTGTGTGTGTGTGTCTCTCTCTCTCTCTCTCTCTCTCTCTCTCTCTCTCTCTCTCTCTCTCTCTCTCTCTCTCTCTCTCTCTCTCTCTCTCTCTCTCTC
>JAPQNM010000023.1:1910674-1970674 GCA_029783475.1 Metacarcinus magister
TACCTGGAAGAGAGAGAGAGAGAGAGAGAGAGAGAGAGAGAGAGAGAGAGAGAGAGAGAGAGAGAGAGAGAGAGGAAACAGAGACATACATACACACAAGAGAAAGAGGACACATGTAAAAAGTGAATGCATGACTGTAAAGTATAATTACATGTCAGTGACACATAATGCAATTATGGAGGTGTACACACACACACACACACACACACACACACACACACACACACACATCTCTCTCTCTCTCTCTCTCTCTCTCTCTCTCTCTCTCTCTCTCTCTCTCTCTCTCTCTCTCTCTCTCTCTCTCTCTCTCAAACCAATCCATCTCACTACACTATCTAACTCACCTTTACATCCTTCTATCCTCTCTCTCTTTCCCCATTTCTTGTTCACCCATTCCTTCATTCCCTCCCAACCCACCTCACCCTATCCTTCCCTCCCTCCGCCCCCCCCCCACCCCCCAACCCCAGGCACTGAAGTACACCCTAATTTACTTTTATCTTCATGTTAATTCCTATGATCACCTGTCCGCGGCCTAATTATCACTCCCTATACGTCATGTTGTGAATGTAGACAGGTAAGGGTGGAGAGGGAGTGAGGAAGACGGAGTGAAGTATGAGGGAGGGAGTTAAAGGGGAGGTATTTGTGTGGGAGAGAGATAATGGAGGGAAGTTTTGGTGTTTTCTCTCTCTCTCTCTCTCTCTCTCTCTCTCTCTCTCTCTCTCTCTCTCTCTCTCTCTCTCTCTCTCTCTCTCTCTCTCTCTCTCTCTTTCGCTAGGAAGTGACATAACTATTTGTAGCCATGACACTACCATCTGAAGAGAGAGAGAGAGAGAGAGAGAGGTAAGGAGGGTTTGAAGTGGTCATTGCAACTCTCAATAGACTCTTATAGTACACTCATGGACTGAACTTACCTGAGCCATGAGTGATGTATGTGTGTACGTACTATAGACGCCACCGCCTCCTGTAAAGAAGACAGTAGGAGATTGATTTGAAGAGAGTGTAAAAGTGTAAGGTGTAGTAATGTTATGTAGGTAGTAGTAGAAGTTGTCTTTAGAGGGGCAGGCTGCAGCTGCTCTCTTGTGTAAATGAGACACTAAGGGAACCGGGAAGAGAGGACAGACACGGGGAATCACTCACAGTCTGCAGCACTGTCTACATCCTCGTAAATACACACACACACACACACACACACACACACACAACAACAACAACAGCCACTATGATAATACTAATATGAGATGTTTACAGTCTCTCGCTCTATCTGTGTGCTGTGATAGGGAATATTACCGTGTCTCTCTCTCTCTCTCTCTCTCTCTCTCTCTCTCTCTCTCTCTCTCTCTCTCTCTCTCTCTCTCTCTCTCTCTCTCTCTCTCTCTCTCTCTCACACACACACACACACACACACACACACACCACACACACTAAGCCATTATGCCTACATGAATTATGTGTATGCAGACGTACTTATGGCAATAGTATCTCTCTCTCTCTCTCTCTCTCTCTCTCTCTCTCTCTCTCTCTCTCTCTCTCTCTCTCTCTCTCTCTCTCTCTCTCTCTCTCTCTCTCTCTCTCTCTCTCTCTCTCTCTCTCTCTCTCTCTCTCTCTCTCTCTCTCTCTCTCTCTCTCTCTCTCTCTCTCTCTCTCTCTCCTTTGTCTTACCTTTCTTTTATCTTTCCCAGACTACAATAACAAAAATTTCCCATAAACTCCTTCCCTTCCACCCACCCTTCCCTTCCCTCACTCCTTCCCTGCCTCCACGTCATGACTTACCACTACTATACATTCAGCTGTCCCTCCCCTTCTCCCTCTTCACACTACCAAACACACTTCTCCTCCATCTCTTCCTCCTCTACATTACCTTCCTCTTCACTCGCCTGTCTTCTCTCTGATAGTATAGATGACTCAATACTATTAGACTTTATAACCACTGCTTGGTGTTAGATTATTCCTGTGATATTGTGTTTTGTTTACATACATCTATATAACCTCGTAAACAAACATGGGGTAGTGTATAAGCAAACACAACTGAGCAAACAAGATGTACTGTGTTAGTGATAATTCCTCCTGACAATTATACTGTTTGGGGAAATATAATAATGATAGAGATGGACAACGTTAAATACTTGGTGCCAGCGGAGGGTAAATAAATGTTTGTATGTAAGGTGTTAGATTCCACAGTGTTATGTTTAGTTTTGATTGTTAGTCACTTGTTTATCCTTTTATTTTTTTGTGTGTGTGTGGTTTAGGTTTTTATGTTTACATTAAATTTTTTTTTATCTCTTAATTTATGTTGTGTTGTTGCTTCTTTACTATTCAGTGATTTATTCGTGTGTGTTAATTCTTATGTTTCTTAACTTTACCAATGGACTTATTGCTATGACGGTTCTGTTGCTGATTAATCTGTACCATTAATTCATGTCTCGCTGATCTATAATGAGGGAGCAAAGATATATGACTATCACCTCTATTTATTATGCATGTAAGAAAGACCCAGTGTCACCTTCCTCATTATCAACACTACCTAACCTAACCTAACCTTACCTAACCTAACCTTACCTTACCTTACTTAACCTAACCTAACCTAACCTAACCTAACCTAACCTAACCTTACCTTACCTGACCTGACCTGACCTGACCTGACCTGACCTGACCTGACCTGACCTAACCTAACCTAACCTTACGTAACGCGCCAGGAAGAAATAAATCAGGTAATAAATAGTACTTTAGCTTATTGCCTCAGTATTAGTTTTCTGTTTTATTTATTTATTTTCTTTACCACCTGCCACATACCACCTGCGCCACCTGCCACCGCCGCCCTCACACAGTAGTTACCTATGAATACTATTGATTAATGTTACCTGGGCTTTGATTTAATTGGGCACGAGGCTGTAGCAGTGAGTTGCCACCTGTCCAAGTCACCTGATTGGCTGATAAAAGCAGGTGAGTGTGGCTTACATTTAATTAGTGACCGGTTGGTGAACTGAGTCTCTCTCTCTCTCTCTCTCTCTCTCTCTCTCTCTCTCTCTCTCTCTCTCTCTCTCTCTCTCTCTCTCTCTCTCTCTCTCTCTTCTACATGTCCCCAGTCTTATTTATTTACTTATATATACTTACAAGATTTATAACCAAGAAAACAGAGATAGAAAAAAAAATAAATAACTATAATAATTTTTAAGTAAACAAATTCCAAAAAAAAATAAACTAGAAAAAATCTTAACAAAACATTTAGGTAAACAAGTGAAGAGAGACACAACAGATACAACTTTTTTTACGTTATAAAGATGAACACGAAGAAGAGAGAGAAAGTCAGTCAGTCAGTCAGTCAGTCAGTCGATCGGAACATCTTGAGGTTATTATACGCCACTCCGCCCTTTTTAACAACATTGCGTGCACGGTACCGCCCCACGCACACACACACGCACACACGCACTCCTCACAAACGTACTCCATGTTAAATTGGAAAAGAGACTCATATACTCTCTCTCTCTCTCTCTCTCTCTCTCTCTCTCTCTCTCTCTCTCTCTCTCTCTCTCTCTCTCTCTCTTCAATTTTCTCTATGATCCCACCCCTACCACGCCCTCACCACGCCACGCCCCACTTCCCTAACCTTCATCCCCTCACACCCGCACGCCCACGCCCGCACGCCCCCACAGTCCTATCAACGGGGCCTCCTTAGGGTGATGTGTCCGCTAATGGTCCATTCTCTGATAGCTGGAGGTGTCAGAGAGAGAGAGAGAGAGAGAGAGAGAGAGAGAGGGAGGGAGGGAGGGGAAGGATGTTGTTTGGTGAATTTATGACTTTTTTGCGTGTGTGCAGGCATTCCAAAGTTAGTTTTTTTCTTTCTTTTTTTTTCCTTTCTTTTTTTTTTTAGTCATGCCGTCCACACATATTACAATTCCTGACTAATTTTCTCGTGTTCGTATTTTCACTGAGTTTTTATTCCTTGAGTTTTTTTTTTCTTTCTTTCATCATATTCTTGTTTTTTCTTCTTTCGTCTCTTTTTTTAACCATAGTATTCCTTTCCTTTACCATTCCACACCCTTTCTCCTGTTTGATCCTTCCTCTCCCATACCTTACCTAACACCACGTCTCTCACAGTCTCTCAGGGCAGGTTTACCCTCTCCACCACCTATTAGTAACCTTAGAACCGAAAAGGGACGAAGATAGAGTAAGGGAAAAGACAGAAATCACAGGGAACTTTACACCTCTACCAACCAAGTCTAAAATAACCATAGCCATCACCTTTAGATTAACCCATTCAGTTCTTGCGGCACACCGTATGTGCCAGCAGCGTCTCCCTCTCCTGTGTTTGCGGCACGACGTCTGTGCCAAGATCTTTATATCATTCCCATGCATATACCAAACGTATGATGACAATAAGTATAGGTCAGTGTAACAACTTTTATCATTATTTACAAATTTCTATTGTCTTATGTATCAGAATTACCGTTCTTATGAGTATTTATGTGATATTCAATAGATAATTTTACGGTACGATAACTGCGGTTTGGCAACACCGCCGGAGGCAATATATAACCGTCGCTCCGTCGGCCGTCAGCGACGGGCTCTTCTAGCTAGCATTAGATATTGGGTATTGAAAATATTGGAAACATTGGAAATATCATTGCAGCATCTGATACACCTAATTAAACTGTACAACTGTCATTATGAATATTTGTTTTATGACTAATAATTACGCAGTAAAATGAAACTTAATATTTATATATAAACATGACATTCCTCCTCATTTTCCCGAAAGCTATTAGAGATATTGAAAATATCATTGCAGCATCTGATACACCTAATTAAACTGTACAACTGATATTATGAATATTTGTTCTATGACTAATAATTACGCAGTACAATGAAACTTAATATTTATATAAAAACATGATTTTCCTCCTCATTTTCTCGAAAGCTATTAGAGATATTGGAAATATCATTGCAGTATCTGATAGACCTAATTAAACTGTAGAACTGAAATTATGAATATTTGTTCTATGACTAATAATTACGCAGTAAAATGAAACTTAATATTTATATAAAAACATGACTTTCCTCCTCATTTTCCCGAAAGCTATTAGAGATATTGGAAATATCATTGCAGCATCTGATATACCTAATTAATCTGTACGACTCTCATTATGAATATTTTTTCTATGACTAATAATTACGCAGTAAAATGAAACTTAATATTTATATAAAAACTTGATTTTCCTCCTCATTTTCTCGAAAGCTATTAGAGATATTGGAAATATCATTGCAGCATCTGATAGACCAAATTAAAATCTACTACTGTCATTATGAATATTTTCACTAGTACTAATAAATACTGAATTTTACTTTTTTTTAAAATTACTTTCTTCCTCGTTTTCTCGAAAGCTATTAGAGATATTGGAAATATCATTGCATCATCTGATACACTTAATTCAACTGTACAACTGATATTATGAATATTTGTTCTATGACTAATAATTACGCAGTAAAATAAAACCGTATTTTTATATAATAACATGACTTTCCTCGTCATTTTCTTGAAAGCTATTAGAGATATTGGAAATATAATTGCAGCATCTGATAGACCTAATTAAATTGTACAACTGATATTATGAATATTTGTTCTATGACTAATAATTACGCAGTAAAATGAAACTTAATATTTATTTAAAAACATGACTTTCCTCCTCATTTTCTCGAAAGCTATTAGAGATATTGGAAATATCATTGCAGCATCTGATAGACCTAATTAAACTGTAGAACTGAAATTATGAATATTTGTTCTATGACTAATAATTACGCAGTAAAATGAAACTTAATATTTATATAAAAATATGAATTTCCTCCTCATTTTCTTGAAAGTTATTAGATATTGGAAATATCATTGCAGCATCTGATAGACCTAATTAAACTGTAAAACTGAAATTATGAATATTTGTTCTATGACTAATAATTACGCAGTAAAATGAAACTTAATATTTATATAAAAACATGACTTTCCTCCTCATTTTCTCGAAAACTATTAGAGATATTGGATATATCACTGCAGCATCTGATACAACTAATTAAACTCTACAACTGTCATTATGAATATTATTCTATGACTAATAATTACGCAGTAAAATGAAACTTAATATTTATATAAAAAATGAATTTCCTCCTTATTTTCTCGAAATCTCTTAGAGATATTGGAAATATCATTGCAGCATCTGATAGACCTAATTAAACTGTAGAACTGAAATTATGAATATTTGTTCTATGACTAATAATTACGCAGTAAAATGAAACTTAATATTTATTTAAAAACATGACTTTCCTCCTCATTTTCTCGAAAGCTATTAGAGATATTGGAAATATCATTGCAGCATCTGATAGACCTAATTAAACTGTAGAACTGAAATTATGAATATTTGTTATATGACTAATAATTACGCAGTAAAATGAAACTTAATATTTATATAAAAATATGAATTTCCTCCTCATTTTCTTGAAAGTTATTAGATATTGGAAATATCATTGCAGCAGCTGATAGACCTAATTAAACTGTAAAACTGAAATTATGAATATTTGTTCTATGACCAATAATTACGCAGTAAAATGAAACTTAATATTTATATAAAAACATGACTTTCCTCCTCATTTTCTCGAAAACTATTAGAGATATTGGATATATCACTGCAGCATCTGATACAACTAATTAAACTCTACAAATGTCATTATGAATATTTGTTCTATAACTAATAATTACGCAGTAAAATGAAACTTAATATTTATATAAAAACATGACTTTCCTCCTCATTTTCCCGAAAGCTATTAGAAATATTGGAAATATCATTGCATCATCTGATACACCTAATTAAACTGTACAACTGTCATTATGAATATTATTCTATGACTAATAATTACGCAGTAAAATGAAACTTAATATTTATATAAAAAATGAATTTCCTCCTCATTTTCTCGAAATCTATTAGAGATATTGGAAATATCATTGCAGCATCTGATAGACCTAATTAAACTGTAGAACTGAAATTATGAATATTTGTTCTATGACTAATAATTACGCAGTAAAATGAAACTTAATATTTATATAAAAACATGACTTTCCTCCTCATTTTCCCGAAAGCTATTAGAGATATTGGAAATATCATTGCAGCATCTGATATACCTAATTAAACTGTACAACTCTCATTATGAATATTTTTTCTATGACTAATAATTACGCAGTAAAATGAAACTTAATATTTATATAAAAACATGATTTTCCTCCTCATTTTCTCGAAAGCTATTAAAGATATTGGAAATATCATTGCAGCATCTGATAGACCAAATTAAAATCTACTACTGTCATTATGAATATTTTCACTAGTACTAATAAATACTGAATTTTACTTTTTTTTAAATTACTTTCTTCCTCGTTTTCTCGAAAGCTATTAGAGATATTGGAAATATCATTGCATCATCTGATACACCTAATTCAACTGTACAACTGATATTATGAATATTTGTTCTATGACTAATAATTACGCAGTAAAATAAAACCGTATTTTTATATAATAACATGACTTTCCTCGTCATTTTCTTGAAAGCTATTAGAGATATTGGAAATATAATTGCAGCATCTGATAGACCTAATTAAATTGTACAACCGATATTATGAATATTTGTTCTATGACTAATAATTACGCAGTAAAATGAAACTTAATATTTATTTAAAAACATGACTTTCCTCCTCATTTTCTCGAAAGCTATTAGAGATATTAGAAATATCATTGCAGCATCTGATAGACCTAATTAAACTGTAAAACTGAAATTATGAATATTTGTTCTATGACTAATAATTACGCAGTAAAATGAAACTTAATATTTATATAAAAATATGAATTTCCTCCTCATTTTCTTGAAAGTTATTAGATATTGGAAATATCATTGCAGCATCTGATACACCTAATTAAACTGTACAACTGTCATTATGAATATTATTCTATGACTAATAATTACGCAGTAAAATGAAACTTAATATTTATATAAAAAATAATTTCCTCCTCATTTTCTCGAAATCTATTAGAGATATTGGAAATATCATTGCAGCATCTGATAGACCTAATTAAACTGTAGAACTGAAATTATGAATATTTGTTCTATGACTAATAATTACGCAGTAAAATGAAACTTAATATTTATATAAAAACATGACTTTCCTCCTCATTTTCCCGAAAGCTATTAGAGATATTGGAAATATCATTGCAGCATCTGATATACCTAATTAAACTGTACAACTCTCATTATGAATATTTTTTCTATGACTAATAATTACGCAGTAAAATGAAACTTAATATTTATATAAAAACATGATTTTCCTCCTCATTTTCTCGAAAGCTATTAGAGATATTGGAAATATCATTGCAGCATCTGATAGACTAAATTAAAATCTACTACTGTCATTATGAATATTTTCACTAGTACTAATAAATACTGAATTTTACTTTTTTTTAAATTACTTTCTTCCTCGTTTTCTCGAAAGCCATTAGAGATATTGGAAATATCATTGCATCATCTGATACACCTAATTCAACTGTACAACTGATATTATGAATATTTGTTCTATGACTAATAATTACGCAGTAAAATAAAACCGTATTTTTATATAATAACATGACTTTCCTCGTCATTTTCTTGAAAGCTATTAGAGATATTGGAAATATAATTGCAGCATCTGATAGACCTAATTAAATTGTACAACCGATATTATGAATATTTGTTCTATGACTAATAATTACGCAGTAAAATGAAACTTAATATTTATTTAAAAACATGACTTTCCTCCTCATTTTCTCGAAAGCTATTAGAGATATTGGAAATATCATTGCAGCATCTGATAGACCTAATTAAACTGTAGAACTGAAATTATGAATATTTGTTCTATGACTAATAATTACGCAGTAAAATGAAACTTAATATTTATATAAAAATATGAATTTCCTCCTCATTTTCTTGAAAGTTATTAGATATTGGAAATATCATTGCAGCTTCTGATACACCTAATTAAACTGTACAACTAATATTATGAATATTATTCTATGACTAATAATTACGCAGTAAAATGAAACTTAATATTTATATAAAAAATGAATTTCCTCCTCATTTTCTCGAAATCTATTAGAGATATTGGAAATATCATTGCAGCATCTGATAGACCTAATTAAACTGTAGAACTGAAATTATGAATATTTGTTCTATGACTAATAATTACGCAGTAAAATGAAACTTAATATTTATATAAAAACAGGACTTTCCTCCTCATTTTCCCGAAAGCTATTAGAGATATTGGAAATATCATTGCAGCATCTGATATACCTAATTAAACTGTACAACTCTCATTATGAATATTTTTTCTATGACTAATAATTACGCAGTAAAATGAAACTTAATATTTATATAAAAACATGATTTTCCTCCTCATTTTCTCGAAAGCTATTAGAGATATTGGAAATATCATTGCAGCATCTGATAGACCAAATTAAAATCTACTACTGTCATTATGAATATTTTCACTAGTACTAATAAATACTGAATTTTACTTTTTTTAAATTACTTTCTTCCTCGTTTTCTCGAAAGCTATTAGAGATATTGGAAATATCATTGCATCATCTGATACACCTAATTCAACTGTACAACTGATATTATGAATATTTGTTCTATGACTAATAATTACGCAGTAAAATAAAACCGTATTTTTATATAATAACATGACTTTCCTCGTCATTTTCTTGAAAGCTATTAGAGATATTGGAAATATAATTGCAGCATCTGATAGACCTAATTAAATTGTACAACTGATATTATGAATATTTGTTCTATGACTAATAATTACGCAGTAAAATGAAACTTAATATTTATTTAAAAACATGAATTTCCTCCTCATTTTCTCGAAAGCTATTAGAGATATTGGAAATATCATTGCAGCATCTGATAGACCTAATTAAACTGTAGAACTGAAATTATGAATATTTGTTCTATGACTAATAATTACGCAGTAAAATGAAACTTAATATTTATATAAAAATATGAATT
Source organism: Metacarcinus magister (assembly GCA_029783475.1). Taxonomy (NCBI): domain Eukaryota; kingdom Metazoa; phylum Arthropoda; class Malacostraca; order Decapoda; family Cancridae; genus Metacarcinus; species Metacarcinus magister. The sequence continues at coordinate 1,920,743 of JAPQNM010000023.1, forward strand.
TCCTCCTCATTTTCTTGAAAGTTATTAGATATTGGAAATATCATTGCAGCATCTGATACACCTAATTAAACTGTACAACTGTCATTATGAATATTATTCTATGACTAATAATTACGCAGTAAAATGAAACTTAATATTTATATAAAAAATGAATTTCCTCCTCATTTTCTCGAAATCTATTAGAGATATTGGAAATATCATTGCAGCATCTGATAGACCTAATTAAACTGTAGAACTGAAATTATGAATATTTGTTCTATGACTAATAATTACGCAGTAAAATGAAACTTAATATTTATATAAAAACATGACTTTCCTCCTCATTTTCCCGAAAGCTATTAGAGATATTGGAAATATCATTGCAGCATCTGATATACCTAATTAAACTGTACAACTCTCATTATGAATATTTTTTCTATGACTAATAATTACGCAGTAAAATGAAACTTAATATTTATATAAAAACATGATTTTCCTCCTCATTTTCTCGAAAGCTATTAGAGATATTGGAAATATCATTGCAGCATCTGATAGACCAAATTAAAATCTACTACTGTCATTATGAATATTTTCACTAGTACTAATAAATACTGAATTTTACTTTTTTTTAAATTACTTTCTTCCTCGTTTTCTCGAAAGCTATTAGAGATATTGGAAATATCATTGCATCATCTGATACACCTAATTCAACTGTACAACTGATATTATAAATATTTGTTCTATGACTAATAACTACGCAGTAAAATAAAACCGTATTTTTTTATAATAACATGACTTTCCTCGTCATTTTCTTGAAAGCTATTAGAGATATTGGAAATATAATTGCAGCATCTGATAGACCTAATTAAATTGTACAACTGATATTATGAATATTTGTTCTATGACTAATAATTACGCAGTAAAATGAAACTTAATATTTATTTAAAAACATGACTTTCCTCCTCATTTTCTCGAAAGCTATTAGAGATATTGGAAATATCATTGCAGCATCTGATAGACCTAATTAAACTGTAGAACTGAAATTATGAATATTTGTTCTATGACTAATAATTACGCAGTAAAATGAAACTTAATATTTATATAAAAATATGAATTTCCTCCTCATTTTCTTGAAAGTTATTAGATATTGGAAATATCATTGCAGCATCTGATAGACCTAATTAAACTGTAAAACTGAAATTATGAATATTTGTTCTATGACTAATAATTACGCAGTAAAATGAAACTTAATATTTATATAAAAACATGACTTTCCTCCTCATTTTCTCGAAAACTATTAGAGATATTGGATATATCACTGTAGCATCTGATACAACTAATTAAACTCTACAAATGACATTATGAATATTTGTTCTATGACTAATAATTACGCAGTAAAATGAAACTTAATATTTATATAAAAACATGACTTTCCTCCTCATTTTCCCGAAAGCTATTAGAAATATTGGAAATATCATTGCATCATCTGATACACCTAATTAAACTGTACAACTGTCATTATGAATATTATTCTATGACTAATAATTACGCAGTAAAATGAAACTTAATATTTATATAAAAAATGAATTTCCTCCTCATTTTCTCGAAATCTCTTAGAGATATTGGAAATATCATTGCAGCATCTGATAGACCTAATTAAACTGTAGAACTGAAATTATGAATATTTGTTCTATGACTAATAATTACGCAGTAAAATGAAACTTAATATTTATATAAAAACATGACTTTCCTCCTCATTTTCCCGAAAGCTATTAGAGATATTGGAAATATCATTGCAGCATCTGGTATACCTAATTAAACTGTACAACTCTCATTATGAATATTTTTTCTATGACTAATAATTACGCAGTAAAATGAAACTTAATATTTATATAAAAACATGATTTTCCTCCTCATTTTCTCGAAAGCTATTAGAGATATTGGAAATATCATTGCAGCATCTGATAGACCAAATTAAAATCTACTACTGTCATTATGAATATTTTCACTAGTACTAATAAATACTGAATTTTACTTTTTTTTAAATTACTTTCTTCCTCGTTTTCTCGAAAGCTATTAGAGATATTGGAAATATCATTGCATCATCTGATACACCTAATTCAACTGTACAACTGATATTATGAATATTTGTTCTATGACTAATAATTACGCAGTAAAATAAAACCGTATTTTTATATAATAACATGACTTTCCTCGTCATTTTCTTGAAAGCTATTAGAGATATTGGAAATATAATTGCAGCATCTGATAGACCTAATTAAATTGTACAACTGATATTATGAATATTTGTTCTATGACTAATAATTACGCAGTAAAATGAAACTTAATATTTATTTAAAAACATGACTTTCCTCCTCATTTTCTCGAAAGCTATTAGAGATATTGGAAATATCATTGCAGCATCTGATAGACCTAATTAAACTGTAGAACTGAAATTATGAATATTTGTTCTATGACTAATAATTACGCAGTAAAATGAAACTTAATATTTATATAAAAATATGAATTTCCTCCTCATTTTCTTGAAAGTTATTAGATATTGGAAATATCATTGCAGCATCTGATAGACCTAATTAAACTGTACAACTGACATTATGAATATTTGTTCTATGACTAATAATTACGCAGTAAAATGAAACTTAATATTTATATAAAAACATGACTTTCCTCCTCATTTTCTCGAAAACTATTAGAGATATTGGAAATATCATTGCAGCATCTGATACACCTAATTAAACTGTACAAACTGTCATTATGAATATTTGTTCTATGACTAATAATTACGCAGTAAAATGAAACTTAATATTTATATAAAAACATGAATTTCCTCCTCATTTTCTCGAAAGCTATTAGAGATATTGGAAATATCATTGCAGCATCTGATAGACCTAATTAAACTGTAGAACTGAAATTATGAATATTTGTTCTATGACTAATAATTACGCAGTAAAATGAAACTTAATATTTATATAAAAACATGACTTTCCTCCTCATTTTCTCGAAAGCTATTAGAGATATTGGAAATATCATTGCAGCATCTGATATACCTAATTAAACTGTACAACTGTCATTATGAATATTTTTTCTATGACTAATAATTACGCAGTAAAATGAAACTTAATATTTATATAAAAACATGATTTTCCTCCTCATTTTCTCGAAAGCTATTAGAGATATTGGAAATATCATTGCAGCATCTGATAGACCTAAATTAAAATCTACTACTGTCATTATGAATATTTTCACTAGTACTAATAAATACTGAATTTTACTTTTTTTTAAATTACTTTCTTCCTCGTTTTCTCGAAAGCTATTAGAGATATTGGAAATATCATTGCATCATCTGATACACCTAATTCAACTGTACAACTGATATTATGAATATTTGTTCTATGACTAATAATTACGCAGTAAAATGAAAACTTATTTTTATATAATAACATGACTTTCCTCGTCATTTTCTTGAAAGCTATTAGAGATATTGGAAATATCATTGCAGCATCTGATAGACCTAATTAAACTGTACAACTGATATTATGAATATTTGTTCTATGACTAATAATTACGCAGTAAAATGAAACTTAATATTTATATAAAAACATGAATTTCCTCCTCATTTTCTCGAAATCTATTAGAGATATTGGAAATATCATTGCAGCATCTGATAGACCTAATTAAACTGTAGAACTGAAATTATGAATATTTGTTCTATGACTAATAATTACGCAGTAAAATGAAACTTAATATTTATATAAAAACATGACTTTCCTCCTCATTTTCCCGAAAGCTATTAGAGATATTGGAAATATCATTGCAGCATCTGATATACCTAATTAAACTGTACAACTCTCATTATGAATATTTTTTCTATGACTAATAATTACGCAGTAAAATGAAACTTAATATTTATATAAAAACATGATTTTCCTCCTCATTTTCTCGAAAGCTATTAGAGATATTGGAAATATCATTGCAGCATCTGATAGACCAAATTAAAATCTACTACTGTCATTATGAATATTTTCACTAGTACTAATAAATACTGAATTTTACTTTTTTTTAAATTACTTTCTTCCTCGTTTTCTCGAAAGCTATTAGAGATATTGGAAATATCATTGCATCATCTGATACACCTAATTCAACTGTACAACTGATATTATGAATATTTGTTCTATGACTAATAATTACGCAGTAAAATAAAACCGTATTTTTATATAATAACATGACTTTCCTCGTCATTTTCTTGAAAGCTATTAGAGATATTGGAAATATAATTGCAGCATCTGATAGACCTAATTAAATTGTACAACTGATATTATGAATATTTGTTCTATGACTAATAATTACGCAGTAAAATGAAACTTAATATTTATTTAAAAACATGACTTTCCTCCTCATTTTCTCGAAAGCTATTAGAGATATTGGAAATATCATTGCAGCATCTGATAGACCTAATTAAACTGTAGAACTGAAATTATGAATATTTGTTCTATGACTAATAATTACGCAGTAAAATGAAACTTAATATTTATATAAAAATATGAATTTCCTCCTCATTTTCTTGAAAGTTATTAGATATTGGAAATATCATTGCAGCATCTGATAGACCTAATTAAACTGTAAAACTGAAATTATGAATATTTGTTCTATGACTAATAATTACGCAGTAAAATGAAACTTAATATTTATATAAAAACATGACTTTCCTCCTCATTTTCTCGAAAACTATTAGAGATATTGGATATATCACTGCAGCATCTGATACAACTAATTAAACTCTACAACTGACATTATGAATATTTGTTCTATGACTAATAATTACGCAGTAAAATGAAACTTAATATTTATATAAAAACATGACTTTCCTCCTCATTTTCCCGAAAGCTATTAGAAATATTGGAAATATCATTGCATCATCTGATACACCTAATTAAACTGTACAACTGTCATTATGAATATTATTCTATGACTAATAATTACGCAGTAAAATGAAACTTAATATTTATATAAAAAATGAATTTCCTCCTCATTTTCTCGAAATCTATTAGAGATATTGGAAATATCATTGCAGCATCTGATAGACCTAATTAAACTGTAGAACTGAAATTATGAATATTTGTTCTATGACTAATAATTACGCAGTAAAATGAAACTTAATATTTATATAAAAACATGACTTTCCTCCTCATTTTCCCGAAAGCTATTAGAGATATTGGAAATATCATTGCAGCATCTGATATACCTAATTAAACTGTACAACTCTCATTATGAATATTTTTTCTATGACTAATAATTACGCAGTAAAATGAAACTTAATATTTATATAAAAACATGATTTTCCTCCTCATTTTCTCGAAAGCTATTAGAGATATTGGAAATATCATTGCAGCATCTGATAGACCAAATTAAAATCTACTACTGTCATTATGAATATTTTCACTAGTACTAATAAATACTGAATTTTACTTTTTTTTAAATTACTTTCTTCCTCGTTTTCTCGAAAGCTATTAGGGATATTGGAAATATCATTGCATCATCTGATACACCTAATTCAACTGTACAACTGATATTATGAATATTTGTTCTATGACTAATAATTACGCAGTAAAATAAAACCGTATTTTTATATAATAACATGACTTTCCTCGTCATTTTCTTGAAAGCTATTAGAGATATTGGAAATATAATTGCAGCATCTGATAGACCTAATTAAATTGTACAACTGATATTATGAATATTTGTTCTATGACTAATAATTACGCAGTAAAATGAAACTTAATATTTATTTAAAAACATGACTTTCCTCCTCATTTTCTCGAAAGCTATTAGAGATATTGGAAATATCATTGCAGCATCTGATAGACCTAATTAAACTGTAGAACTGAAATTATGAATATTTGTTCTATGACTAATAATTACGCAGTAAAATGAAACTTAATATTTATATAAAAATATGAATTTCCTCCTCATTTTCTTGAAAGTTATTAGATATTGGAAATATCATTGCAGCATCTGATAGACCTAATTAAACTGTAAAACTGAAATTATGAATATTTGTTCTATGACTAATAATTACGCAGTAAAATGAAACTTAATATTTATATAAAAACATGACTTTCCTCCTCATTTTCTCGAAAACTATTAGAGATATTGGATATATCACTGCAGCATCTGATACAACTAATTAAACTCTACAACTGTCATTATGAATATTTGTTCTATGACTAATAATTAAGCAGTAAAATGAAACTTAATATTTATATAAAAAATGAATTTCCTCCTCATTTTCTCGAAATCTATTAGAGATATTGGAAATATCATTGCAGCATCTGATAGACCTAATTAAACTGTAGAACTGAAATTATGAATATTTGTTCTATGACTAATAATTACGCAGTAAAATGAAACTTAATATTTATATAAAAACATGACTTTCCTCCTCATTTTCCCGAAAGCTATTAGAGATATTGGAAATATCATTGCAGCATCTGATATACCTAATTAAACTGTACAACTCTCATTATGAATATTTTTTCTATGACTAATAATTACGCAGTAAAATGAAACTTAATATTTATATAAAAACATGATTTTCCTCCTCATTTTCTCGAAAGCTATTAGAGATATTGGAAATATCATTGCAGCATCTGATAGACCAAATTAAAATCTACTACTGTCATTATGAATATTTTCACTAGTACTAATAAATACTGAATTTTACTTTTTTTTAAATTACTTTCTTCCTCGTTTTCTCGAAAGCTATTAGAGATATTGGAAATATCATTGCATCATCTGATACACCTAATTCAACTGTACAACTGATATTATGAATATTTGTTCTATGACTAATAATTACGCAGTAAAATAAAACCGTATTTTTATATAATAACATGACTTTCCTCGTCATTTTCTTGAAAGCTATTAGAGATATTGGAAATATAATTGCAGCATCTGATAGACCTAATTAAATTGTACAACTGATATTATGAATATTTGTTCTATGACTAATAATTACGCAGTAAAATGAAACTTAATATTTATTTAAAAACATGACTTTCCTCCTCATTTTCTCGAAAGCTATTAGAGATATTGGAAATATCATTGCAGCATCTGATAGACCTAATTAAACTGTAGAACTGAAATTATGAATATTTGTTCTATGACTAATAATTACGCAGTAAAATGAAACTTAATATTTATATAAAAATATGAATTTCCTCCTCATTTTCTTGAAAGTTATTAGATATTGGAAATATCATTGCAGCATCTGATAGACCTAATTAAACTGTACAACTGATATTATGAATATTTGTTCTATGACTAATAATTACGCAGTAAAATGAAACTTAATATTTATATAAAAACATGACTTTCCTCCTCATTTTCTCGAAAAGCTATTAGAGATATTGGAAATATCATTGCAGCATCTGATAGACCTAATTAAACTGTACAAACTGACATTATGAATATTTGTTCTATGACTAATAATTACGCAGTAAAATGAAACTTAATATTTATATAAAAACATGACTTTCCTCCTCATTTTCCCGAAAGCTATTAGAATATTGGAAATATCATTGCATCATCTGATACACCTAATTAAACTGTACAACTGTCATTATGAATATTATTCTATGACTAATAATTACGCAGTAAAATGAAACTTAATATTTATATAAAAAATGAATTTCCTCCTCATTTTCTCGAAATCTATTAGAGATATTGGAAATATCATTGCAGCATCTGATAGACCTAATTAAACTGTAGAACTGAAATTATGAATATTTGTTCTATGACTAATAATTACGCAGTAAAATGAAACTTAATATTTATATAAAAACATGACTTTCCTCCTCATTTTCCCGAAAGCTATTAGAGATATTGGAAATATCATTGCAGCATCTGATATACCTAATTAAACTGTACAACTCTCATTATGAATATTTTTTCTATGACTAATAATTACGCAGTAAAATGAAACTTAATATTTATATAAAAACATGATTTTCCTCCTCATTTTCTCGAAAGCTATTAGAGATATTGGAAATATCATTGCAGCATCTGATAGACCAAATTAAAATCTACTACTGTCATTATGAATATTTTCACTAGTACTAATAAATACTGAATTTTACTTTTTTTTAAATTACTTTCTTCCTCGTTTTCTCGAAAGCTATTAGAGATATTGGAAATATCATTGCATCATCTGATACACCTAATTCAACTGTACAACTGATATTATGAATATTTGTTCTATGACTAATAATTACGCAGTAAAATAAAACCGTATTTTTATATAATAACATGACTTTCCTCGTCATTTTCTTGAAAGCTATTAGAGATATTGGAAATATAATTGCAGCATCTGATAGACCTAATTAAATTGTACAACCGATATTATGAATATTTGTTCTATGACTAATAATTACGCAGTAAAATGAAACTTAATATTTATTTAAAAACATGACTTTCCTCCTCATTTTCTCGAAAGCTATTAGAGATATTGGAAATATCATTGCAGCATCTGATAGACCTAATTAAACTGTAGAACTGAAATTATGAATATTTGTTCTATGACTAATAATTACGCAGTAAAATGAAACTTAATATTTATATAAAAATATGAATTTCCTCCTCATTTTCTTGAAAGTTATTAGATATTGGAAATATCATTGCAGCATCTGATACACCTAATTAAACTGTACAACTGTCATTATGAATATTATTCTATGACTAATAATTACGCAGTAAAATGAAACTTAATATTTATATAAAAAATGAATTTCCTCCTCATTTTCTCGAAATCTATTAGAGATATTGGAAATATCATTGCAGCATCTGATAGACCTAATTAAACTGTAGAACTGAAATTATGAATATTTGTTCTATGACTAATAATTACGCAGTAAAATGAAACTTAATATTTATATAAAAACATGACTTTCCTCCTCATTTTCCCGAAAGCTATTAGAGATATTGGAAATATCATTGCAGCATCTGATATACCTAATTAAACTGTACAACTCTCATTATGAATATTTTTTCTATGACTAATAATTACGCAGTAAAATGAAACTTAATATTTATATAAAAACATGATTTTCCTCCTCATTTTCTCGAAAGCTATTAGAGATATTGGAAATATCATTGCAGCATCTGATAGACCAAATTAAAATCTACTACTGTCATTATGAATATTTTCACTAGTACTAATAAATACTGAATTTTACTTTTTTTTAAATTACTTTCTTCCTCGTTTTCTCGAAAGCTATTAGAGATATTGGAAATATCATTGCATCATCTGATACACCTAATTCAACTGTACAACTGATATTATGAATATTTGTTCTATGACTAATAATTACGCAGTAAAATAAAACCGTATTTTTATATAATAACATGACTTTCCTCGTCATTTTCTTGAAAGCTATTAGAGATATTGGAAATATAATTGCAGCATCTGATAGACCTAATTAAATTGTACAACTGATATTATGAATATTTGTTCTATGACTAATAATTACGCAGTAAAATGAAACTTAATATTTATTTAAAAACATGACTTTCCTCCTCATTTTCTCGAAAGCTATTAGAGATATTGGAAATATCATTGCAGCATCTGATAGACCTAATTAAACTGTAGAACTGAAATTATGAATATTTGTTCTATGACTAATAATTACGCAGTAAAATGAAACTTAATATTTATATAAAAATATGAATTTCCTCCTCATTTTCTTGAAAGTTATTAGATATTGGAAATATCATTGCAGCATCTGATACACCTAATTAAACTGTACAACTGTCATTATGAATATTATTCTATGACTAATAATTACGCAGTAAAATGAAACTTAATATTTATATAAAAAATGAATTTCCTCCTCATTTTCTCGAAATCTATTAGAGATATTGGAAATATCATTGCAGCATCTGATAGACCTAATTAAACTGTAGAACTGAAATTATGAATATTTGTTCTATGACTAATAATTACGCAGTAAAATGAAACTTAATATTTATATAAAAACATGACTTTCCTCCTCATTTTCCCGAAAGCTATTAGAGATATTGGAAATATCATTGCAGCATCTGATATACCTAATTAAACTGTACAACTCTCATTATGAATATTTTTTCTATGACTAATAATTACGCAGTAAAATGAAACTTAATATTTATATAAAAACATGATTTTCCTCCTCATTTTCTCGAAAGCTATTAGAGATATTGGAAATATCATTGCAGCATCTGATAGACCAAATTAAAATCTACTACTGTCATTATGAATATTTTCACTAGTACTAATAAATACTGAATTTTACTTTTTTTTAAATTACTTTCTTCCTCGTTTTCTCGAAAGCTATTAGAGATATTGGAAATATCATTGCATCATCTGATACACCTAATTCAACTGTACAACTGATATTATGAATATTTGTTCTATGACTAATAATTACGCAGTAAAATAAAACCGTATTTTTATATAATAACATGACTTTCCTCGTCATTTTCTTGAAAGCTATTAGAGATATTGGAAATATAATTGCAGCATCTGATAGACCTAATTAAATTGTACAACTGATATTATGAATATTTGTTCTATGACTAATAATTACGCAGTAAAATGAAACTTAATATTTATTTAAAAACATGACTTTCCTCCTCATTTTCTCGAAAGCTATTAGAGATATTGGAAATATCATTGCAGCATCTGATAGACCTAATTAAACTGTAGAACTGAAATTATGAATATTTGTTCTATGACTAATAATTACGCAGTAAAATGAAACTTAATATTTATATAAAAATATGAATTTCCTCCTCATTTTCTTGAAAGTTATTAGATATTGGAAATATCATTGCAGCATCTGATACACCTAATTAAACTGTACAACTGTCATTATGAATATTATTCTATGACTAATAATTACGCAGTAAAATGAAACTTAATATTTATATAAAAAATGAATTTCCTCCTCATTTTCTCGAAATCTATTAGAGATATTGGAAATATCATTGCAGCATCTGATAGACCTAATTAAACTGTAGAACTGAAATTATGAATATTTGTTCTATGACTAATAATTACGCAGTAAAATGAAACTTAATATTTATATAAAAACATGACTTTCCTCCTCATTTTCCCGAAAGCTATTAGAGATATTGGAAATATCATTGCAGCATCTGATATACCTAATTAAACTGTACAACTCTCATTATGAATATTTTTTCTATGACTAATAATTACGCAGTAAAATGAAACTTAATATTTATATAAAAACATGATTTTCCTCCTCATTTTCTCGAAAGCTATTAGAGATATTGGAAATATCATTGCAGCATCTGATAGACCAAATTAAAATCTACTACTGTCATTATGAATATTTTCACTAGTACTAATAAATACTGAATTTTACTTTTTTTTAAATTACTTTCTTCCTCGTTTTCTCGAAAGCTATTAGGGATATTGGAAATATCATTGCATCATCTGATACACCTAATTCAACTGTACAACTGATATTATGAATATTTGTTCTATGACTAATAATTGCGCAGTAAAATAAAACCGTATTTTTATATAATAACATGACTTTCCTCGTCATTTTCTTGAAAGCTATTAGAGATATTGGAAATATAATTGCAGCATCTGATAGACCTAATTAAATTGTACAACTGATATTATGAATATTTGTTCTATGACTAATAATTACGCAGTAAAATGAAACTTAATATTTATTTAAAAACATGACTTTCCTCCTCATTTTCTCGAAAGCTATTAGAGATATTGGAAATATCATTGCAGCATCTGATAGACCTAATTAAACTGTAGAACTGAAATTATGAATATTTGTTATATGACTAATAATTACGCAGTAAAATGAAACTTAATATTTATATAAAAATATGAATTTCCTCCTCATTTTCTTGAAAGTTATTAGATATTGGAAATATCATTGCAGCAGCTGATAGACCTAATTAAACTGTAAAACTGAAATTATGAATATTTGTTCTATGACCAATAATTACGCAGTAAAATGAAACTTAATATTTATATAAAAACATGACTTTCCTCCTCATTTTCTCGAAAACTATTAGAGATATTGGATATATCACTGCAGCATCTGATACAACTAATTAAACTCTACAAATGTCATTATGAATATTTGTTCTATGACTAATAATTACGCAGTAAAATGAAACTTAATATTTATATAAAAACATGACTTTCCTCCTCATTTTCCCGAAAGCTATTAGAAATATTGGAAATATCATTGCATCATCTGATACACCTAATTAAACTGTACAACTGTCATTATGAATATTATTCTATGACTAATAATTACGCAGTAAAATGAAACTTAATATTTATATAAAAAATGAATTTCCTCCTCATTTTCTCGAAATCTATTAGAGATATTGGAAATATCATTGCAGCATCTGATAGACCTAATTAAACTGTAGAACTGAAATTATGAATATTTGTTCTATGACTAATAATTACGCAGTAAAATGAAACTTAATATTTATATAAAAACATGACTTTCCTCCTCATTTTCCCGAAAGCTATTAGAGATATTGGAAATATCATTGCAGCATCTGATATACCTAATTAAACTGTACAACTCTCATTATGAATATTTTTTCTATGACTAATAATTACGCAGTAAAATGAAACTTAATATTTATATAAAAACATGATTTTCCTCCTCATTTTCTCGAAAGCTATTAGAGATATTGGAAATATCATTGCAGCATCTGATAGACCAAATTAAAATCTACTACTGTCATTATGAATATTTTCACTAGTACTAATAAATACTGAATTTTACTTTTTTTTAAATTACTTTCTTCCTCGTTTTCTCGAAAGCTATTAGAGATATTGGAAATATCATTGCATCATCTGATACACCTAATTCAACTGTACAACTGATATTATGAATATTTGTTCTATGACTAATAATTACGCAGTAAAATAAAACCGTATTTTTATATAATAACATGACTTTCCTCGTCATTTTCTTGAAAGCTATTAGAGATATTGGAAATATAATTGCAGCATCTGATAGATCTAATTAAATTGTACAACTGATATTATGAATATTTGTTCTATGACTAATAATTACGCAGTAAAATGAAACTTAATATTTATTTAAAAACATGACTTTCCTCCTCATTTTCTCGAAAGCTATTAGAGATATTGGAAATATCATTGCAGCATCTGATAGACCTAATCAAACTGTAGAACTGAAATTATGAATATTTGTTCTATGACTAATAATTACGCAGTAAAATGAAACTTAATATTTATATAAAAATATGAATTTCCTCCTCATTTTCTTGAAAGTTATTAGATATTGGAAATATCATTGCAGCATCTGATACACCTAATTAAACTGTACAACTGTCATTATGAATATTATTCTATGACTAATAATTACGCAGTAAAATGAAACTTAATATTTATATAAAAAATGAATTTCCTCCTCATTTTCTCGAAATCTATTAGAGATATTGGAAATATCATTGCAGCATCTGATAGACCTAATTAAACTGTAGAACTGAAATTATGAATATTTGTTCTATGACTAATAATTACGCAGTAAAATGAAACTTAATATTTATATAAAAACATGACTTTCCTCCTCATTTTCCCGAAAGCTATTAGAGATATTGGAAATATCATTGCAGCATCTGATATACCTAATTAAACTGTACAACTCTCATTATGAATATTTTTTCTATGACTAATAATTACGCAGTAAAATGAAACTTAATATTTATATAAAAACATGATTTTCCTCCTCATTTTCTCGAAAGCTATTAGAGATATTGGAAATATCATTGCAGCATCTGATAGACCAAATTAAAATCTACTACTGTCATTATGAATATTTTCACTAGTACTAATAAATACTGAATTTTACTTTTTTTAAATTACTTTCTTCCTCGTTTTCTCGAAAGCTATTAGAGATATTGGAAATATCATTGCATCATCTGATACACCTAATTCAACTGTACAACTGATATTATGAATATTTGTTCTATGACTAATAATTACGCAGTAAAATAAAACCGTATTTTTATATAATAACATGACTTTCCTCGTCATTTTCTTGAAAGCTATTAGAGATATTGGAAATATAATTGCAGCATCTGATAGACCTAATTAAATTGTACAACTGATATTATGAATATTTGTTCTATGACTAATAATTACGCAGTAAAATGAAACTTAATATTTATTTAAAAACATGACTTTCCTCCTCATTTTCTCGAAAGCTATTAGAGATATTGGAAATATCATTGCAGCATCTGATAGACCTAATCAAACTGTAGAACTGAAATTATGAATATTTGTTCTATGACTAATAATTACGCAGTAAAATGAAACTTAATATTTATATAAAAATATGAATTTCCTCCTCATTTTCTTGAAAGTTATTAGATATTGGAAATATCATTGCAGCATCTGATACACCTAATTAAACTGTACAACTGTCATTATGAATATTATTCTATGACTAATAATTACGCAGTAAAATGAAACTTAATATTTATATAAAAAATGAATTTCCTCCTCATTTTCTCGAAATCTATTAGAGATATTGGAAATATCATTGCAGCATCTGATAGACCTAATTAAACTGTAGAACTGAAATTATGAATATTTGTTCTATGACTAATAATTACGCAGTAAAATGAAACTTAATATTTATATAAAAACATGACTTTCCTCCTCATTTTCCCGAAAGCTATTAGAGATATTGGAAATATCATTGCAGCATCTGATATACCTAATTAAACTGTACAACTCTCATTATGAATATTTTTTCTATGACTAATAATTACGCAGTAAAATGAAACTTAATATTTATATAAAAACATGATTTTCCTCCTCATTTTCTCGAAAGCTATTAGAGATATTGGAAATATCATTGCAGCATCTGATAGACCAAATTAAAATCTACTACTGTCATTATGAATATTTTCACTAGTACTAATAAATACTGAATTTTACTTTTTTTTAAATTACTTTCTTCCTCGTTTTCTCGAAAGCTATTAGAGATATTGGAAATATCATTGCATCATCTGATACACCTAATTCAACTGTACAACTGATATTATAAATATTTGTTCTATGACTAATAACTACGCAGTAAAATAAAACCGTATTTTTTTATAATAACATGACTTTCCTCGTCATTTTCTTGAAAGCTATTAGAGATATTGGAAATATAATTGCAGCATCTGATAGACCTAATTAAATTGTACAACTGATATTATGAATATTTGTTCTATGACTAATAATTACGCAGTAAAATGAAACTTAATATTTATTTAAAAACATGACTTTCCTCCTCATTTTCTCGAAAGCTATTAGAGATATTGGAAATATCATTGCAGCATCTGATAGACCTAATTAAACTGTAGAACTGAAATTATGAATATTTGTTCTATGACTAATAATTACGCAGTAAAATGAAACTTAATATTTATATAAAAATATGAATTTCCTCCTCATTTTCTTGAAAGTTATTAGATATTGGAAATATCATTGCAGCTTCTGATACACCTAATTAAACTGTACAACTAATATTATGAATATTATTCTATGACTAATAATTACGCAGTAAAATGAAACTTAATATTTATATAAAAAATGAATTTCCTCCTCATTTTCTCGAAATCTATTAGAGATATTGGAAATATCATTGCAGCATCTGATAGACCTAATTAAACTGTAGAACTGAAATTATGAATATTTGTTCTATGACTAATAATTACGCAGTAAAATGAAACTTAATATTTATATAAAAACATGACTTTCCTCCTCATTTTCCCGAAAGCTATTAGAGATATTGGAAATATCATTGCAGCATCTGATATACCTAATTAAACTGTACAACTCTCATTATGAATATTTTTTCTATGACTAATAATTACGCAGTAAAATGAAACTTAATATTTATATAAAAACATGATTTTCCTCCTCATTTTCTCGAAAGCTATTAGAGATATTGGAAATATCATTGCAGCATCTGATAGACCAAATTAAAATCTACTACTGTCATTATGAATATTTTCACTAGTACTAATAAATACTGAATTTTACTTTTTTTTAAATTACTTTCTTCCTCGTTTTCTCGAAAGCTATTAGAGATATTGGAAATATCATTGCAGCATCTGATAGACCTAATTAAACTGTACAACTGATATTATGAATATTTGTTCTATGACTAATAATTACGCAGTAAAATGAAACTTAATATTTATTTAAAAACATGACTTTCCTCCTCATTTTCTCGAAAGCTATTAGAGATATTGGAAATATCATTGCAGCATCTGATAGACCTAATTAAACTGTACAACTGATATTATGAATATTTGTTCTATGACTAATAATTACGCAGTAAAATGAAACTTAATATTTATATAAAAATATGAATTTCCTCCTCATTTTCTTGAAAGTTATTAGATATTGGAAATATCATTGCAGCATCTGATACACCTAATTAAACTGTACAACTGTCATTATGAATATTATTCTATGACTAATAATTACGCAGTAAAATGAAACTTAATATTTATATAAAAAATAAATTTCCTCCTCATTTTCTCGAAATCTATTAGAGATATTGGAAATATCATTGCAGCATCTGATAGACCTAATTAAACTTTAGAACTGAAATTATGAATATTTGTTCTATGACTAATAATTACGCAGTAAAATGAAACTTAATATTTATATAAAAACATGACTTTCCTCCTCATTTTCCCGAAAGCTATTAGAGATATTGGAAATATCATTGCAGCATCTGATATACCTAATTAAACTGTACAACTCTCATTATGAATATTTTTTCTATGACTAATAATTACGCAGTAAAATGAAACTTAATATTTATATAAAAACATGATTTTCCTCCTCATTTTCTCGAAAGCTATTAGAGATATTGGAAATATCATTGCAGCATCTGATAGACCAAATTAAAATCTACTACTGTCATTATGAATATTTTCACTAGTACTAATAAATACTGAATTTTACTTTTTTTTAAATTACTTTCTTCCTCGTTTTCTCGAAAGCTATTAGAGATATTGGAAATATCATTGCATCATCTGATACACCTAATTCAACTGTACAACTGATATTATAAATATTTGTTCTATGACTAATAACTACGCAGTAAAATAAAACCGTATTTTTTTATAATAACATGACTTTCCTCGTCATTTTCTTGAAAGCTATTAGAGATATTGGAAATATAATTGCAGCATCTGATAGACCTAATTAAATTGTACAACTGATATTATGAATATTTGTTCTATGACTAATAATTACGCAGTAAAATGAAACTTAATATTTATTTAAAAACATGACTTTCCTCCTCATTTTCTCGAAAGCTATTAGAGATATTGGAAATATCATTGCAGCATCTGATAGACCTAATTAAACTGTAGAACTGAAATTATGAATATTTGTTCTATGACTAATAATTACGCAGTAAAATGAAACTTAATATTTATATAAAAATATGAATTTCCTCCTCATTTTCTTGAAAGTTATTAGATATTGGAAATATCATTGCAGCATCTGATAGACCTAATTAAACTGTAAAACTGAAATTATGAATATTTGTTCTATGACTAATAATTACGCAGTAAAATGAAACTTAATATTTATATAAAAACATGACTTTCCTCCTCATTTTCTCGAAAGCTATTAGAGATATTGGATATATCACTGCAGCATCTGATACAACTAATTAAACTCTACAACTGTTATTATGAATATTTGTTCTATGACTAATAATTACGCAGTAAAATGAAACTTAATATTTATATAAAAACATGACTTTCCTCCTCATTTTCCCGAAAGCTATTAGAAATATTTGAAATATCATTGCATCATCTGATACACCTAATTAAACTGTACAACTGTCATTATGAATATTTGTTCTATGACTAATAATTACGCAGTAAAATGAAACTTAATATTTATATAAAAACATGACTTTCCTCCTCATTTTTTCTCTCTCTTTCTCTCTCTCTCTCTCTCTCTCTCTATATATATATATATATATATATATATATATATATATATACATATATATATATATATATATATATATATATATATATATATGTATATATATGTATATATATATATATATATATATATATATATATATGTGTGTATATATATATATATATATATACATATATATATATAAATATATATATATATATTTATATATATATATATATATATATATATATGTATATATATATATATATATATATATATGTATATATATATGTATATATATATATATATATATATATATGTATATATATATATATATATATATATATATATATATAAATATATATATATATATAAATATATATATATATATATATATATATATATATATATATATATATATATGGTGAGGTGGGTGGCGTATCATACGTCTGGCAACGCGCTTCCCTCGTATCATGGCTTTGAAATCGTTTTGTATTCAACTTCAATGCAGTATAACTTATGTAACTTAAGACTAAACGGTGTGTTGATGCTACTGTTCAAATCGGATAAACCAGGAGAAATTTACTATCCTAAGCATATTATTCAATGTATAGATTGAAAAATCATAAATTATTAGATCACAGGCGATACAAGAAACTTTTTGCATTATCACGGTGAATGGGTTAATCAGGGACAGGTGAAGCAAGGTGTTCAATCCCTAATAAAGCAGGTAGGGTAAAGGATAGATAATAAGACAGGTTAATTAAGGTCACTGATGTCCTCTGCTTGTATAAGGGCAAGAGGTCGCTTTAGGGAGACGTGGAAGGTCAATTAATGGGCGGGGGAGTCATAGGTTTTGTATGGGTTGGTTAATGTCGTGTTGGGTTTAGTCAAGTCGAGATGGTGTGCTCGATAGCTCAGTGTTAGGGTGGATGAGAGAGACCGAGGAGAGGAGAGGGTCAGTCGGTAAGGAGAAGAAGTAGGAGTTAAGAGAGGGGTGGATAGATGGTGAGGACAAGAGGGATGGATGGATGGATGGATAGACAAACAAGTCACAGGTAAACGGACCCAGAAAAAAAGGGAAAAGATGAGAGGAGAGATAAAGGAATAAGGGAAGGATGTAAAGAGGGAGTAGAATGAAAAGAAAGAAAGAGATAGGATAAAAGAGGATGCTTGAAAAAAAAAATTTTAAATATAAGGGAAAGAATGAATCAGAAAAGAAAAAAATAAATAATAAAAATACATAGAGTCTAGGGTGGAGTTCCTATTCTGGCAACACTGACTGGCCTTCCTTCCTTCCTTCTCCTCTTGGTTGTGACTAAGGAATCTGTCTTTACCCTCCGTCACGCCGTCCATCTAGTGTATAGCTGCTAATCATACACTGTTTTGCATCGTTTGAAAGGATTTACTACCCCAGAGAGAGAGAGAGAGAGAGAGAGAGGGGGAAGGGGGTGGAGGAAAGTAACAGGGCGGAGAGGAAAAAATAGGCATTGAGTGATTTGTGGAGTTATGATAATTTCCTGGTCCTTCGAGTCTGCCAAAATAGGGAGACATGACGGATGAGTGTGTGTGTGTGTGTGTGTGTGTGTAGCTGCAGACAGGACAGGTGTTCAGTATGACTTATATATTCGTCGACGTTAAAGTTTGTATACAAGTGTTGCATTTATCTCGAGAGGAAAGAAAGGAATTGAAAAAGAGAGAAAGGAATATTTTTTCTTCTTTCTTTAATTCTGCATTGGGTAAATTTCGTTTTTATATCATTTTCATATTTTAACCTTTCCCTTTCTATACTACTACAACTACTACTAAGACACGCTTATACACCACTTGATCCTTTACTAAGCTATTCAATCACATACAACAGACCATTTCATCCCCTATGGCTTCTCGGCATCTCCTAAACAGAGAAAAAAACACCCAAAAAAACCACCCTATAAGCTGCCCCTCCAATCAGGCCGCCCCATAATCCTCTTGTTGAAGCCATCGATCATTGGAGCTTAATAGAATTATGCCCAGCCAGTCACAGAGCTCCATACATCATAGGGAACGTCACGCTGATGAAAAGAGGTATTTAGTGTAAGGCTTAACAGGTGTCGAGTACTTCCCCCGCAGGTGTGAAAGCAATGTTACCTGTGTGTGGGTGTAAGTGTTGAGGAAGTGTTAATGAATGTATGTGTGTGTGTGTGTGTGGTTATTCATGTTCTTCTCATTAATCTTTTATTCCTCCTCCTCCTCCTCATTCATTGTTATTAATCTCCTGTCCTGTCTATCTTGCAATACATATAACATTACCTTCCTTCTTCACCCTTCCCTCCCTCCCTCCCTCCTTCCTTCCTTCTCCCATCTTTAGCTACACCTTTCCTTCACACCTCTACCACAGTGTTGGGGGTGTCAAGGGGTAAATAATAGAGATAGATAGAAAATGGGAGATAGGGGGAAAAAAATATTGTCCTCCTCTCCTTGGTGTTGTTTTTGAGGAGCGACTGAGAGTAAGCAATTGATGTGCTGAAGGAGGTTAGGAAGGTGATGCAAAGATATACTCACCACCATCATCATCATCATCATCCATCTCCTCATCCGCATCACCATCTTCTCTTCTTCTCTTCTTCATTTTCTTTCTTCTCCTCTAGCTTCTATTTATTTTTTTTTCTCTTCAGCTACACTTGTCCTTCGAGTATTTATATCCCTCCTGCTTCTTAATATTCTCCTCTTCCTCCTCCTCTTCTTCTTCTTCTCCTCCTCTTTCTTCTTCTCCTCCTTCAACTTCTTTTCTAAGCTTCATCTTTTACATTTTCTGCTTCTTGACATACGAGTATTTTTTCCTCTCTTACCTATTAGTATTCACATCCTCCTCCTCTTCCCTCTCCTCCTCCTCCTCCTCCTTCTCCTCCTCCTCCTCCTCCTCCTCCTCCTTCTCCTTCATGGGTTTCCAGTGACTGTTGTTCATTTGTCATTTCATCGCCGTTTGCGTTTGTCTTGATCTGGACTGAAGGGTGACAATGGTGGTGGTGGTGGTGGTGGTGGTGATGGTGGTGGTGGTAGTTGTTTATGGTGGTGCAAGGTGAACGTGCTTGTTGTTACGTTTTCTACGATGTGTGTGTGAGTGTGTGTGTGTGTCGTGTGTCATGTGTGTGTGTGTGTGTGTGTGTGTGTCGTGTAATGTCATTGTCTGGTCTGGTGTTGTTTTGTTTCGTTTGAGTTGTATGTTTCTTTCTTTTCTTTCATTTAATTTTCTTTCTTTATTTTTCTCCTTCGTTATCGTTAAAATGTCTCACCTGAAAACAAAGTATATATATAAAATACAAAATAAAATTAATCCCCAGAAAATATACGAAGATAAAAAAGAATAAACGAAAGAAAAACATGATTTATAGACGATCAAAACCTTTCTATCTTCCATCAAGGCACAGCAAGATTCACAATAAACAGATGAATAAACACTGAGGGTTGCATTACCTGCCATTATAGTACGGATGTCAAGTCTTATTCACTGCCATTATACACAGTCGGACTCAGGGGCGTGCGTTCATCCCTGTTCCTTCCTTACCCATTGTACTCACGTCTCCCACCTCCATCAGCTTACCATTCATCATCTCATTGTGGGATTAATAATAGTGTTTGTCCAAGGCGTTAAGACTTTACGTATATCACAGACGCTCATTTGAATTCCTTTGTTTTTATTTTTGTGTTGTTTTTTTATTACCATCAGTCTAATTGTATCATTGAAAACGCGGCAGGTAAAGGTGTATCTGTGTTATAAATTATGTTTTGGGTTTTTTTTCTTCCTTTATTTTTTTCTTTTAGGGCTCAAGGTTTGTATTCGCTTCAGTGATTTCAGGAGAAGATAAAAAAAAAAAATTTTAAAAAAAAGTGCTGAGCGATGCGTCACCTCAGCGCAAACAAACGCATTGGAATAATGGCGCGAATATAAATTCCTATCAGGGTATCTATTGTGTCCTCCAATTAAGCGTGGAGAGGCATGGAGGAGAGGTATATATAATTATGCTGAAGCTTTTGACGCCGCCTGGTCGAAATCTCCAGCTGTGAACAGGACCAGGCGGGGCGGGGCGGGGCGGGGCGACGCTGCTCGGAGGTGAAGCATTAGCATAAATATGTGCGGCGTGGGTGAGGGGGAAGAGGAGGAGAAGGAGGAGGAGGAAGATGTAGGTTCGAATGACTTATCAAGCGACTTCAGAGCCTCATCACCTGCCTTGTATGTCCTCCTCCCGCAGCTACACAAGGTATATACACACTTCACACCTGTACGTATAAACACCTGGCATAAGATCACGCTTAGGTCAAAAGTGAAGGAATACTTTGCATAAAACCATATAGCTAGTAACTATTTTTGCTTGCCAGGAGTTCAAGAATAATATATACACATGGTTGCCTCTCCCCCTGTCCCTCGTAATGTGTCCAGGTGAAGGTACTCTGGCCTTGAACTCATATATATACACCTGTCTCACCTGTGTTACTGTCAAGGGTATCGAGAAAGGCGGGTCCTGGTGTTTTATTGAGCCATTTTAATGTATTCCTTGTGTGCTTATAGGGATAATTGGAGTGTTCTAAATCACCCACACACCTGAGCCTCCCTACAACCCGGGGCTCATTAATACCTGAGATAATTGAGCCATCCACATCAGACAAATAAAAAGGTGCTAGAAATCTGGTTCTATCACTGTCTTTTTTTGTAATACCACCAATCGGGAGGAGCACCACCCTTCGACCTCATCAAGATGCGAGAGTCTGAAGATGCATCCGATTATAACCCAACCAAGCCGTGTTTAATGAGCGGAATATTGAAGTGGCTGTGATGAAGTCGTGGATCCTTCTTTTTTTGTATTTGAATGCGCAACACTCCTCTCGTTGTAGCGCCTTCCCTGGCCTGTAGAGTACCTGCCTAATAGGTGAGGATAATGTGTTTGCAGTGTACGGTGATAAGGAAGATGGAGGGGAGTGTACTATTGCTCTTAAAAGCCCGCGGAGTAATGGGTTTGCTTCGCCACACGTCATCATCCACCTTGCAGACATCTACCGGTATCTGTACGTGTGTGTGTGGGGGGAGGGGGGTTGAGGGTTAGTTAATGTAAGCGGTGGTGCGGTGTGAGCGGTCGTCTTGAGCGTGGGGCTTGTAGTGTTCTTAATAGAGATAAGGAGAGGCTATCCATCAGTGAGGCTCCGTGTCTGGGTCGAAGGCAGCATCGTAATGAATAAAACAACAGATTCTGAAATGCATGACACCACTCAAGGGACCTGACTACACACCCAGCCAAGGTAGGAAGCAGTAGTCCATCATGCTGGTTGTTAATGGGGCTGATGCATCAATATGACGTCTGCAATGCACTCCATATCCTCGTAATGGCCACCAACTCAATGCTGTTGGTGACTGTTAAGTAGTGATGTGTCGTTCGTGAACGAGCCGGATCATGGCTCTGAGAGCCGTTAGAGAGCCGATTGAGATCCGCTTATCCTTAAGTTTCCATATTTTTGCGCCACCCGCGCCCATCGACACACCACCCGCGCCCATCAACACGCCACACGTGTGTGTGTGAACGTGAACGAAAAATTGTTATCCCAAGTAATTCCTTCTAAATTATAAATGCTATAAACGGAATATGTGGAACTACTTTAAAAACAAGTATTTGGGAGCCGAAAGAGCTGGCACTATTGAGTGAACGAGAACGAAAAAATCGGCTCCCTGAAAAGAGCCGGAATTCCCATCACTACTGTTAAGTGGTAGTTTGTTATGGAGGTCAGTGGTTTGATTGTTAAAGTTATTCAAGTGAATGGTGCACGCAGTTTTCAGGCATCACTTGAGTTATAATATATGCATGAGATAAGTATATGTTCTGACAAGTGTGCGAGGCTTGTCATCCCACAATCCGGCTGGTAGGGATTCACGGGCGTTGGCTAGACCTTGATATGATCCGGTTGTGAACTGGGAGGGAAGTAAACAGGAGACGGACACTGGTGAACTGCGATTGTAGTGAGTGCAGGTGGCGGGCGTCGGCGTGGCATAAAAACATAAAAAATGAGAGGAGACTGCAAGAGGCCAGTTAATGACCTACACGAGGCAGTTCCTTGTCTCCCATCCTTGGAATAATCCAATATTTATCCATCCCACCTGTCATCCCTATCCATACTCTGATCCAACCGTCTTTTAAAGCTACCTATTGACTCACCACTTACTACGTGTCTACCCAGCCTATTCCAATCGTTCACGACCAATATCTACCTAGGTTTATCCTGAATCCATATATATACGTGATATGCAACACCACTGGTGCCCTAAGTATTATAATTATTCATCGGAAACACAATCAGATTACATTGCCTGGCGTCAGCTGAGTGTGTGTGTGTCTAGGGATATGCACCTATCCGGTTTACCGACATACCCGTATTTTAGGGGCGGTATTACAGGCATTAGAAGCCTTTCGGTATACCGGTATTTTAGTCGATTTTTGTCGATTCGTCAGCTTGTCAGCCCTTCAGCCCACCATAACACAACACACTCACCTTCATCTCTATCCTTGTAGGTCGTCATGTCCTAACACTTATTTTACTGTACCTAACACACAATAATTAACACTGTTGGATGTAAACAAATAATTCGGTGTTTTTTTCTCATTTTGTCGTTGTTTTTTCCGTTTTTCTTTTTTCTATGGCTTATTTAGGGTTTACTTACTGTTTGAATAATTTTTATATATTCTATTATATTATTTATATTGGTTTAATTTCAATATTATTGCTTTATTCTATTTTTGGTTTCTATGATTGACCTTAGAAATAAAAAATTTTCATGAAATAAATACGAATCAAATGTTTTTGTAGGAAACAGTTAGGTACTTCAAACGATTTTTTAAAGTATATATAATTGCTTTCCTGTGTATAATAATAATCTCAATTTTGGTTTAATATATACGTGATCCAGTAGTCAACGCACGGCCGCTGTGGCAAGAAAATCCTTCCTACCTCCGCCACCTGTTGAAACTTGTTGATGTTCTTATATTAGGTTACTTACGCTTAATAGTTAATGTTTTCTTTATATCCTTCCATTATTAATGGTGAAGAATGATGTGTTACTGCTCCTCCATCCCTCAAAATGACATGTAGAGGAACAGGGAAGGTTTAAAACGAAGAAATATTATCACCAGGTCCTGGTCTGGCTGCTAGCGGTCACAAGAAAAAGTTAGTTACTACCTTATTACACCTTTCCTGGGCCCTGCTAACCCCTGTCGCCCTTCCCTACAGGTACTACAGGATCACACTCACCTTTCCTGCCACGTAAAGCTGAACATAACACTTTAAACACCATTATTAGTACGGTGTTAAATACGTGTGACTGTCACGGTGGTAAGGAAGGATGTCTCTTCCGAGGTGACTACCAATTAATATTATCTTTTTATAGAGTTGTGGGGAAGAAAAATCATGGAGTATGATACCCCGAATATATTTACACACACACAAATAGCAAACAATAGGCTAGAAGCCAAAATAAATCACTAACGACGAACTGCTCGTAAACAATTACCAGAGCAGGGGTATGACACCCAAATAACTCCCTGTACAGCTGTCTGGAGGGTGAGATGCGTGACAGCAACACTCGGCAACGTAGATTGCTCCTCAGACAGCAGGAAGGGTCGAATGGTGTAGGTACAGTTGAAGGGCACACTGGAAGGTAGCCCAAGTCTCCAGAAATGCCTTCGGAATGTTGAGAAACAGCAGCAGGTGGTGAGGTGTTGTCAGGTGAGAGAGCTGAGGCGTTCTGTCCTTCTCCAAGCCGGTGGCGTGGAGCTTGGCTCGGTTAGACTACCCCCCTACCCCTGGACAAGGGGGTGGGGTAGTGGCGGGGAAGCCGGTGAACAAGCGCCGGCAGACGAGTGGTAGTTCAACCACTAATTAGGGGAAGACGAGGCAGGTGCAGTTCCTCACAGTGATACACTTCCTGCAGCAGGTTTGGGGAGAAGAGACACACAGGATCTGTCACAAAGAACAGGAAAAAATAAGCTTCCTAAAAGTCCTGTAAATAATACGTTTCATATAAGCCAAATAGACACATGTTCTATCGTATCTCGTTATGACTCTCTCAAGTGTTGACAGTGAACTAACTCCAGGACATCAAGGTGGAGGTGTCAGATAGGGTGACCTTGGGACGGGTACAAGGTCACAAATACAGCCAAGCGATCGAGTCTTACACTGTCATCCTGATACTATACTGATTAAATAATCCACATCCGAGGTACGTCAAGAAAACTAGCACCAAGGAATATATCCAAGCCACACCACCATTCAAGACCAACACAAATAAGTCTGTTGTCTTGTGTGTTTGGTCGCGGAGAAACAAGTGGCTTAAATACTTAGTAACAAGTTAAGTACACATACTTACTACTCAGCCTTCTCATTATGACAGTTCAGATGGGATATGCTAAAGACTTTGTGGATATATAATTATTTTATAGTGCAAAACGTAAGATATACATGTAAATATAAAGCGATACGAAGGATTGTATCGTAATATAAGTGGAAAAGTTTATAACACACACAGAATAAATGAATCTCAGAGGTTGAAGCCTTTAGAATCAATCCTTGAAGGAGCAGGAATGACACAACAGCTGTTATTGTGGCCAATTATGAATTCATTTACCTTCAAGTGATACTGGACACTACAATTTATTCATATTACAACTACGTAGTGTAGGAGAACACAGCTAAACTACAAATGCGTTACGTATCACTTGCTGTAATGATTATTGGGTTCAAAACTGTAATGATTTTCAAATTATGTAATTTCTTTATTTTTTCATCACTGATGGTGACCTGTAATATATTTCTCAGAAAGGAAAAGAAGCAGGTAACTGACAAAGGGGAAAATGTAACTTCTTTGCCGGTGGTTCTTTCGTTATCATTCAGTATTATACTAATTATATATGAGTACATATGATACACTGACTCGCATTACAAAGGCTTTATAAAGGAACGGACACCATAACAGACACATACAACCATACATGTCAATGCCCATAAACAGGGAAATAGTAATGCAAGAAATAGTAATGGAGACTAATCTCATCTTAACTTTATCTCACAACAATAAATATATACAGAACTAAGGCTAAGGGGACTATCACAGCAGTTATTTAACACTACTTAATTTAATTCAATTTGAGAAGAATTGTGTAGCCAACAGACTGGTCAGATGTTCATAATAAGGCATACTAAACCTATTCTCTATTCTTAAATGCCTATCATAGCACACAACATGACGGCAATAATGTACATTCTAAGCCGACATTTAGAATCAGACACCATGTCGTCTATATTGAATATGCAAATGATAACAGCAGAAAAATACACCTTTTCTATCAATACCACAGTACAAATTATGAAAGCCTTTACCCAATGCCTCAGTACATGTTATAGAAACACTCACATGTTATCCGTTAGATTAACATAGCGCCATATCACCTTAGATGTCTGGCGCTTGCTCCTTTTTGCATTAACTAACTAACTAATAGGAAACGACAGAACACTTCGTCCGTCTCGCACAAAAAAAATTCAAAATCAACCGAGATATAAGGTTCAGGTATATCATGAGAGAAAATGAAGAAACCATCCCCAGGAAATATGAAAATGAAAGTTGAATGAGACGTTTACAGCACGAAGATTATCACTCGCTCTCTACCCCACAAGGGCAGAGTACTTCCCCTTCCCTGTTTCCCCTCTGATACAATGTTAAGTACCATGTTACAAGCTCATTCATCATCTCAGGATATTACTTCAAATTCAGCATCAAATATATTTTTGTTTACCATTTTCTGTTTAATGAATTACCGTTCATACATCCATTGATCCAATTCTGTGTATAAAATCATAAAGGAATTTTTTATTTGAATTGTTTGGACTACCTCAAAGAACTTAGAATATTGTATGTAACACAATACATTTAAGAGCAACTATAATGCAATACAAAGCCTTAATTCCAAAAATACATCTTCACACTACACTGAAATTGTCAACATCAAAATGGTGTACTCTTCATCATCTTGAGTAAATATCATTGTGTTTTATCATGTAAGATGTAACAACTGGCATCAATAATGGAAGTACAGTAAGCAAATGGCTAACACCATTATTAACAATAGTATATGGTAAAATATAAATATAGTGTATATGTGTGCAGTGTGACTTACAAAATAAAGGATATCTAAATGTAGTGATGCAGAGTGGGTTCCCTTTGGTCAAGTACTGATGGAGACCAACAACAGTACAGCAGACATACTAATACTCAACAAACCCTCCCTTACATGACCCTAAACAACCTATCCTGCATCACGTTCTCTGTAATAAAGTACAACAAACACAGTACAATCTAATCACATCGAATGGGTGGAGAGTGCGTTCCACTGTACAAAGGTTCAAGTCTTCATGCACTTGACACTTCATTCCTTTGTATGTGTTTAGAACATTTTGATATTTTCTGACTATAATATTCACTTTAAGTCTCACTCACATTCACATCCAAGACAGATGTGACCCCTACACACATAACTGATCCAATAATACTGTGTGAGATAATAGGCTCATGGGAAATATTGATAACATGACCTACAAGTGCATTAGCTCCTTCCATAACCATTAAGTTGTAGTTCAACAATGGTTATGGAGAGTCCCTGACCTTCACTACAACACGGTGAACCATTGCCGTGCCTCAAACTAGAGTCCTACAACAAATTAATGGACAAAAAAAAAAGACGGGGCCAGATCTTACAAAGCATCAGTTCGCAGAAAACTGTTTTACGAAAATAGTGATATTCTCAATGGGTATAATAGTAGAAAGGCCAACAATATAACACACAAAGCAAGTGATGCGGTTCGTCTCACAAAACACTTCATTTGTGAAACATAACACATCACTAATTAACAATGCTCAACAAGATGACGCAATTTTCTTAGTTGCAAAATAAAAAGCCGCCAGAACCTCATACAGACAACATTTATATTGGTCACCTATTGGAAAACACACACGAAACAAATAAACACGACAAAACTATAACAAATTGATGAATTAAAGTTTACATTATTTAGAATGATAACTACATAGCTGACATCAAGGAAAACAGTTTGTAATTCAGATGTAATGCATGAGATAACATGATTTATCTATCAATTTATATACCAGGCTGACATCCCCCAAAACGGGTAGTCCAGACCAGACGTGCATACACACATCCATGCGTACAAACACATACGTCTTATCCGAAAGCTCATAAAGTTTCTTGTTGGTATACCGTACACTCCTCTCACTTAGCATAGAGGCTAAGTGAAAGGAGTGTATGCTATTCCAACAAAACATTTTATGAGCTTTCAGATAAGATGAAACTTCTTCATAAACCCTTTGAAAATTTTTGTCATGTGAAATTCTTAATTGCTGAAACTCGACAACATGAAATAATCCAAACTGAGGTATCTTTGGGAGTTTGTGTGAAAATCATTACCTTCACTGGATTCAACATTCAGGAAAGCAAATACATTCGTAGTACAAAGATGATCTGCCATGGATTTGCGTGTTCTTACTTCCTTGTTTCACTTTGTACACTCCTGCCAGCTCACGCCACATGCCATGGCACCAATAATGTAGATGCTCACCTGCAAGAACATAAATTAATAGTTGTAATGCATTTGGTTCTCAATTACTTATGATGTTGATGCAGTGGTGTTGTAAGTGGCTGTGTCAATACATGTGTCAGAAGCTCAACAAAATTATATTCTCTTTATGGTAGAGTTGGTGGTGCAGTTATATTGTATATCAGACAGTGGAGATACAATTTATTTGAGGTGTTTATGGCATGATGAAATGACAAGTACATATAGCATACCCTGCATTGTAAGAAAATTCAAGTACAGTAAAACCTTGATATAACAAACCAATTGGGGCGGGGGGTCTGACGTTATATCCGACTTGGTTCGGCCAAGAAATGATGTTCGTTATATCCAAAATTCGCTATAAGCGGGTTCGTTATATTGAGATTTTACTGTACCTACAAAGTCACATTAAGCTTCATTACTAAGTGTTTCTGCCAACAGTAGCTGATACAATGGCTCAATAAAATCAATTAAATAGTAATAAACAAATTTTGACAATACTTACACCAACGCCGATAATTATGAAGATGATAATACGAACATTTTTCCACCACAAGCTGCGTGCAAGGGTGCGTCCTGTTGTCTTGAAGGTGACGGCCTGGAAGGGACAGTTAAAAAATGACAAGAGTTTTTCTTATAATTTTTAATTATTCAACAACTTTTTAACAATTTTTAAATGAATCTTCTAAGAATGTTCAGATGTTAATAATAAGTATATACTTCATTCCATACAGAGTCTCTATACTCTTGTTCATTATGAGCTACTAAAGTGAATGCAATGTGTCTTACCGAGGTGTTGAGGCTTTGTGTCTTGTTTATTAAGAGTTCCAGTTTCTCTCCGCGGGTTGCTAAGTTCTCTGCGAAATGAGACAACTACATATTATTATTTGACGAGAACGGATCATTATCTTTCATCATCCAACAACATTAACAAAACTTTGGGACAAAATCGTTGTAAGATGTGACAATGTGCCAAAACAAACACACTCGACCCTCAATTTAACATATTTTGGTTTTAACGGATACCATCCGCTACCGCACCATTCTTAGCCCTGTGGTCGGGCTGCAGGAATACTGCACCATATTCCCTGCGCATCGTAAAAGGAGATCCTCTCCTCTCCTATGAAAAAACAAGGCACAGAGGAGAGGGGGAGGGAGATATCCCCCCAAACCCTAAACACCTTGTCTTGGCTACCCCCTTTTAATGGAGATATAACCAAGGTATAGAGATAGATACTACTTTTACCTCTTTACTCACTGTCCTTCATCACACCTTAATGATACTACCACTTTCCACCTGACCTTCACAATACAATGTTTTTTGCCATCGTAAATTACATGTGTCTACGCAGGTTTTCAGTATACATGTGTGAAATTCAATACATTAACATTATGTAATTGTACTACACCAGTGTGCCTTACCAATGTTCTTGACGAGGATGTCCTTCACGTCACTCACTTCCCCTTGAAGCCGTGAGATCTTGTCAATATCCCGGGACTCTGTGTAATGTTTCATCTGACCAGCCAACACCTGCCGACACACAAATCATGATAACCTCTATAAACCAACGCCAAATTCTTATACATTTCATTCTTTTTTCCCTTTCACTGGTAAGCTCATGAACACTCGGCCCTGCTCGGCCCACGGAGCTTCTTCAAAAAGTAAACAAATACAATTCAAAACTAAATTGTGGGCCTTTTTGGGTCTCTTCTATTTATTTTGAAGTAGGAGTGGTATTTGGCAGAGGTTATATTCTCAAAATTAGTTTTATATTGCTTGGTTAATGTTTTCACATCAAAAAATTTATTACGTAACTTAAAATTTAATACTCAACATAAAGAAAGTTGTCTGAATGTTTTGAAAATATACAACATGATTTTTATGATTGCAAGAGGGAGAGAGACGAGGGGAGGCTTTGAACATGCAGTGATGGAATGACAGAACAGGGAAAGATAAAGATTTTCCTGCCGCAGCCACCTTGAGAGTAGTCCTTGGAGGGGATGAGACGTCAGAGATATAGATAGATATATAGATGAGATGTAGCGGGTGTAAGGCGACGACCCACAGTGAAATGGGAGGATAGAATACAAGAGTATGTGAGAGACAAGGGAGAAGGGAGAATGAGAGGATCAAAGCATGCAAGGGCCATCTGTGGAGAGTTATTAGTAATGTATATAGTAGACAGAAATACGTTCTTATAATAATACCTGAGCAAACTCGCTGTTCATGGCATATGGCAGAGCTGTTTGGATCCTTTGGCCGTACGTGGCTAAGAACCTCTGCTTGATCTCTTCCAGGAACAGGAAAGCTCGCTGCCTCTCAAACTCCTGCACCAAGAAATAACCATTATCTTACCTTACAGTCAATAGTGATTTTATTATACATATATACTTCAGTAAAATTTAGTGCGAAGATTATTATCAGCCATTACCCCATAGACCGGTATTTAGAAATCCCTTACACAATATAATAGAATATATATGAAGCTGTGTCAATACTCACGTCGTCTGTGATGCACATGAAGATAACACCCATCTCAGCCACATAATGGAACAAATATGAGGCATGGGAATAGGTCAGGCGTCCAGATTCACCCGGAGGTATCTTGGCCAGAATCTGTTCGGTTACTTCTGCAAAATTGCCAGCACAAGTTGCATACCTTGCCAGCACGGTGGTGCCTCGGGCAATTACACTGTACAGGAGAGGCATCTTCACCTGCAGGAAAAGTGAGAAAACGAATGCATTTCATATCAACAGTAGTGTTTTCTTAATCTTATTCAATATTGAAAAGTAAGTTCCTCCTAAAAGAGTGTGTAGAGGTGAATTTGTTATCCATTTAGCCTTGTGGGACCTCAATTGGCGAAATAGTTTTTTTTTCTTCCTTTATCTATCTTTGGTGGTGGGGCTACAAGAATTCTATCAACATATTCCTTGTGGTTCACAGAAGGCGACAAAAAAAATGGAGCGAGGGGTCCGGGAAGCCCCTCCTCTGTATTCTCTCCCACGAAAAGACAAGACGCAGAAGGGGAGGGAGAGTAAAGTGTTCCTGAACCCTAAATGCGTTGTTTGGGATACCCACTTTTGATGGGGATATAAGCCAAGTATACAGATTAATGGTAGTAGATTAATTAGTAGTGGGCTTGGTAAATGTTTACCCTCAATTCACATCAGTTACAGCAGTGAAACTTATGTATGTTGTAATATATATAATGGGCATCATAGTTATGTAGGAAACCCAGAGAACAAATATCTAATGTGGTTTGAACAAGTCTGAGAATAATTCAAGAAAAGTTGTATTTTCCTTCCAATTTCTTGACTTATTCATTACAATTCACTCACTGTTCTGTAAGTTAGACTAAGTTATGGTTACACTAATGGCTAATGGTGCTGGAGCTCTTTGTTGAATAGGTTGCATATAGTTCTAGATAGATTAATGACCTCTGCAGGTAATGAGAGGTGGAGTCCCCATTAAGAGAAGAAAGGGTGGAGGCAATCAATAACTTGTAGAGGTCATAAATTGTACTGAAAAATCACACGTCCTGAGGCCTTTCAGCTTACCACAACACCTTAATGAACCTACATGTCAGTGAGTGCGCAAGTAACATGGTAGACAGTATTAGGAGGAAAACATTACACCCACATTGTGTTCAGGGCCGTCACGGTAACCTTAAGCAATTAGTGTGTGAGTCACTGTGAAGCTCATTCTATGCTACAATACGTGAAAGTTTCTTCTGCGTGATGCACTGTCAAGGTCAAAATTTTCTAGTTTTATTGATCAACTGTACGGTTTTAGGTTCTTAATATATACAGGTGATCATGGTGCCTGGAATAAGCTATCACATACAGGACAAGACTTGATTACAATACATCATTGGACAAGCTTAACTGATAATGGATACACATGCGCATCATTACCACACACTATATCAACATTTAACCATTACCTCAACACTTCCTGGATATCAACACCACCTTAAATATGTATTCTCAAGTTCATCTACTTATATGTTATTGTCTTACCGCCTCAGATACCAGTAATGTCCAGCAGGGCGTAGAGTGTCAGCCTTCAACGTAGGGTGGTGTCGTCCTCTGGGTGTCTCTGTTTACAATGAACAAATCATATGTTCCACGCGTCTCCAGGCTCCACTTGACTCTGGCTTTACCACACAATCTCATTCTATCAGACATTATACATCAAGGAGAAAACTGATGGAACGTCCTATCATATACTTTCTGTAATTACATAGATGAAGGTTACTGAATATGCATGCATTTAGGGTTAACTTAGGTGTTTGAATGAATAATGCTGCGTAAGAGGAATGAGGTGAGGCCGGACTTCGTCAACATCACATGGAGGCTCATTCATTGGCTAGTCGTCACGGCCAGCAGCCAATCACAACATTAATACATTGAATATTTGTCATGAAGTTACCACGTTGTTATATCATAGTTAAAAAAGCATGTTTTCCTCCTGTCTCCTTAGCAACAATGAATACAGAGATGGGGATGATCCACTTAGATGTGTCACTGCAACTACATGAACCCTTAAAGGCAATCATTGTATATGTGTGTGTGTTCCCGTCCTTGCTACTGTTTATCTAAGAAACATTAACTGATTAGATCATTATTGTGTGACCACTATCGTCATACATCCTAGGTAGATTAAAATGTTGGTGTTACGGTGTGTGTGTGTGTGTTGTCACATTAATAAATGCTGTATATCAATGTGTTGATCTAGGTTGATATGTGTTGCATATTTTATTGACGGCAAGACAACACACATGACACAGCCCTAAGCCTCCATCTGCCTGCCGCCCGTCCATCTAGGGCGTGGCACCCACCTGACCTCACCTGACCTGACTACATGAATGAAAGTTAATTAGATTATTCCCGGCGCTCTTCCCTGGAGGCGGAGCAAGTGCCCAGGGCGTAGATTAGGGGAAGGCATATTTGTAGGACTTCTGTGTGTTATCGTATTTCATTCCACCCTCTCTCAGGGCCTGGATTAAGCTGTACCTGTAGTGGTTCACCGTAACACAGCCTCCCACTGCTTCACTCCTCCTTCATACCTGCAAGGCTTGCTGGCACGGTGGTGACTGTTGTAGTTCATGAGAGAGAGAGAGAGTACTGACCTTGAGAGAAAAATGAGCCGCCGCCGCCGTATGACAGAATAAGGCCCTTGGGATCAAATAAATTAATTTGGCCTAAGCCACAACCCTGTCTTGGAGTTTGATCTTATAATTGGCGTCGTCTCGCCGGGCAGATTGTTAATGCATTAAGTAGCCAGTGTTCTCTTTAAAACATCCGCCTCGGGCACGGGAGACTCAGTTCAGTTGGTGTTAGTCCCGAGTCGACGCGGACGGAACCATGGGTCGTGTTCTGTGTGTGGTGGTGGTGGCGGCGGGGCTATGTTTGGCTGGGAATGAAACTCACGCCGCAAGTTTACAGTCCAGAGCTTCACGTCAACCCTTGAACACATTGATCAAACAAGCTTTTGCCCTAAACCTTGAAAATTATCCCCTGGAGGCGCTGATCGCACAACGGGTACTGTTTTCGAGGCTGACCTCCAGTGCCCAGGACCTCGGCTACAAAGTGCACAACACGATGGACGCTGTAAATTTAGTTGCATATAACATGAATACCAATTCTTCACTGTGGGCGACCCTCACCCCCGAACTGATGACTCCTCCCTACACTCGTGAGATACACCAGGCAGTGAAGGGGGTGGTGAGGGACTACCAGAACCATCGCGCTTGGCTCAGGCGTAACACCACCACTCTCTCGTCTGACCAACCTGATAAAAGCAAGACATGGTTTTCTCGGATGGTGGATCTGATCTTCAGCGAAAAGCTTCCACAGAGCCAGCCCCCGCCCCTGCCTCCACATGCTGTCCCTCGCTGTTTTTCTTTCTTTAGTATCCCCGAAGTGGACACAGAGGTCCTCGATGGCTTAACAGACGTGGTGGCCGAAGTAACAGAGACCTTCGAGGAACTTCATTACATAGAAGAATTACATAAAAACTTGTTCCTCAACTCCGTGTTGACCACCTACACTTTCATCATCGTGGAGTTCCTGGACCATATAGGGCTGGGTGAAGCGACCTCCGTAGGCACCCTTCTCTCAGACCTTTGGCTTGGTTACGAGATCATCGAAAAATTGATGGTATGGTTCGAAGAAAACTGATTCTTCTCCACAGAATGGCCCTTCAAGTACTTCTACCCTGAACACTGCCGCCTCAAGTATGAATCACAGCTGCAGCAACAAGGCGCTTCACCTACCACTGCCCAACATCACAATGTCGAAGCTGTCCCACATGAACCTGTCGCACAAGAACCTCCATTCACATTGAAAACCTCCATCCCCAGGCCAGCCCTACCAATAACATACACTGTACCTGATGCACACACCCATGCCTCCTGAACCCCTAGTGATGACTAACCTGTTACCGCCGTGTGTCCTGCTGCCCAAATCGTCGCCGGTGTTGTGGAATAGCAAGGTTGTAGCTCCTGACGTGGCCCCTTACATGCCCTAGCCTCACCCATACCCATAGAACCACTGTATGCCCTTTTTTATATTATATCAAAGAAATTATTATTGTTACAAAACTGTGTACTTGTTTTCCTTATATCCGGTTTTTACATCAGGTTTATTTGTCAACCTGTGTGTTTCTTTAAGCCTATTTTAATGTTGTAAAGGAGGAAGATCACTGGAGTGTGTGGTTTGAACGGCTTAACCAAGGTGTACAACTTTCTACACACACGCGTTCAATGTGACCCAGAAAAAAAATGAAGGACAGCTTTCAGTCAAATCAGGAGTAGATGTGCAAGACGTCACTCCGCCCCTTCTGTTTGAGGCGGCAGGGTAAGGAAAGGTGAAGGCTGGGAGGGAGGGAGGGGAAACACATCAAATGGTAAGATTAAGGGGAAGTAGGAGAGTGGAGAGACAAAATAGATGGAGAGGTAGGGAGGGAGGATGGGAAGGAGGGAGAAGCGAGGAAGAGAGGTGAGGAAACAAAAGTGTAAGGAAGAGACTGGCGGTAGCAGATAAAGGGTTGAAATATGAATGGCTAACAAGGGTGCATGACTAGACACAGATAACAGAAGGAAGGAGAGAAAACACGTGAAATGTAACAGTGGAAGTGTGAATAAATGAAAGGAAAGGCAATAAAGACAATGAGAGAGAGAGAGAATTACAGCATTGCTTAGTATTCTTTCTTTCTTTTTTTCTTTATATATAATACAAAGCAGACATTTTCGTGGTTTTAAGGGGTGAGTGTGTGAGTGTATATTGCATGATGTCTGATTTGTCGTTCGATTAATTTTTTTTTTTTTTTTTTTTTTTTTTTTTTTTTATCATTATTACCATTACTATATTATCATCATTGTTGTTTTTGATAATAGCAGTATTGGTTATGGTGGTAGTGGTGGTTATGGTGGTGGTGGTGGTGGTGGTGGTGGTGGTAGTGCTATACATACATTATCAGGAGGAATGAAGATATAAAAAAATCACTGCTGTGGTACATTTAATACACCAAGTGCATTATTTTATTCTCCTGGATGTCACAAGTACACTGCTGGCGCGGGAGGAGGAGGAGGGAGACGGAAGGAGGCTGGCGGGCTGCTGGGGCGGGGAAGGAGGCGCTCATCTACCTGTATCACCTGTGTGGCTTGTCAGGTGGACACTTGGGGCTGAATCTCTCTCTTCCTAATGTTCCTTTTTTCTAGTAATGACGGGTAACGAAGAGCCTCAGACCACCTGGCACGTCACACAGACTTTTTTTCTTTTCTCTTTCCTACATCCTGGTGGGAGGGTCCGCTGAAAGTGTATGTGACAAGGAGGTGGACAGGTGTTACAGGACAGGTGCGTGAAGGGTTCGCTAGAGGGAGTGTGAGGTGTTATGGTACCGTATAGGTATAGTTAATGAGGGGAAGTCACGTGTTAGGGGTAACTTTTTAAATTTTATTGAAGTGTTTTCTTGTCGATTTGAAGTCATACTGTAGCAGCAACATAAAGCATACTAGTGTGTGTGTGTGTGTGTGTGTGTGAGAGAGAGTGTGTGTGTTTATGAGAGAGAGAGAGAGATAGGAAAACTAAAAAATAACTGGGAAAAAGAAGATAGGATCCGGACACCACAAACCATGACTCCTCACACTACAGGTAGATAAATAAATAAATAAATAAAAAGGTGAATACAATCAACACCTGTACACGTAGCAACGCCAGGTAAACCAGCATGACGCAAGGAAACTAATCAAGTGCTTAAAACGAAGGAGGAGGAGGAGGTGGTGGTGGTGGTGGTGGTGAGTGTCGCAGCGTCAATCTGAGGAGACCAGCTGCTCACCGCCTCCTAGCTAGTGTCTCCAGCAGCCTCTCACTTGCCTCCATCTGCCAGGGGTAAGAAAAAAATGACTCGTTATAAATTAAGTCTCACCTGCCGTCTTCCCAACACCGCAAGTAAAGTCTCCAGCAAGTTTAAATGTCGCGTCCTAAAGTTTCTGAGTGATAGAGGGGCGACAGGAACGAATGGAGGCGAGGAAAATAAAGGGAGGGAATGAAAGTGGCATGAACGGTGCAGTTTAATGAAGGGGAAAGCTGTCAAGTGGTGGTGTGTGGCGGGCGTTACAGAGCCGTCCCTATCAGGTGACTCACTGTATACGAGTGGAGTCAGTACGGCCTTGAAAAAAATGGTGAATAGTTAGTGATAAATGGACAGAGAGACATAGAGAAAAATATTAATAGATTTACGATATGTTAAATAAATAAAGTGACCAATAGGGAATATAAAATCGTTCCTCCTCCTCCTCCTCCTCCTGTTCATTAAATATTTAGGCCATTTGGTTTTGAATAGGGCATACTGTACACATACTAAGGAAAAATATATATATAACTAAAAAAAATTAAAAAAACACCCATTTCAATAAACATTTCTGCACCTTTAGTGTCTACCTCCATTTTATTAATTTATCTTCACATATTATTTATTCATTTAGTTGTGTGTGTGTGTGTGTGTGTGTGTACTCGTTAAGTTAATGTTATATTTAGTACAGCTTTGAGCGTGGCAGACTTGGTGTTGTCTTCTCTCACGGTTGAAAACATGACAATTAAGCTTGGAGGTGGTGGCACTAACTCAATATAAAAATGTGTGTGTGTGACACCTACGCGTTTCCCTTCACCATCACCAACCACTAAATAACAAGGAACCAAACAATGTCCTTCTTTCACGCAACCAACTCATGCTCTGCCTTACTTTCTTTTCTACTTTAAATTACATCACTTATTTTCATCTTGTTCTTGGACTGTTTCTCTCTTTCATTCTACTGTTTTGTCTATTTTTTGTTAACATAAGGGTTGTTTTAGCGTGGTTTATCATTTAAAGAACAGGTAATCGTTGATCAGAGGTGGTGGTGAGTGGAGAAGCGTGTTGGTAGGGTTGTGTTGTGTGTATATATGTAGTTGCTCTTCACTTTTTGATCTATTGTGACTGTAGTGTTCCAGTCCATGTCAGTCTAACGTCACCTGGGACACCGAGTTTCACCTTTACTATTTCTTAAGACTATTACATCACTATTCTGTTACCTAAGACTGTGTGGGTCACCTTTGCTACTACCTGAGGCACCTAGATTCCCCTTGCTTCTTCTCTGACGTTACCTGAGATAGATTATGTAGTTGATCTCATCACCTGAAATAAAGTACATTATCTTCCTACTACTTCCTACGTATAGTCAGGAGTCCCGTGTGTCACCCTTGGTTGAACGTCACCCTTGGTCACCTTAACTGTTACCTGCTGGTCACGCATACTCACCAGGGCGTCACCGGGGGGAAGGACCATCTCGCTACGTTTCCCAAATCTTGAAAGGAAAAGAAACAAGGTTCGCGTTACAAGGAAATTATGTGGTACTTACACTGATTAAACTATGAATACATAATGAATAACATCTGCCTGTGTCATGGTTTCTACATAGCGGAGACTGAAAACTGGATTAAGCTGAAAAAAATAAGAATATATATATATATATATATATATATATATATATATATATATATATATATATATGGTGGTTGGTGTGAGCAGTAGATGAAGGAAAGGAATGTAAAGAGGGAGAGGGTAATCACCTGAGAGTGAGGGAGGGTCCCTCCGCCCCTCATCCCCTGGGAACACATCAGGGAGAGCGCTTGGGAGGAGCACAAACTTCATTCAGACCAAGGGGAGTGTTTGTGTTTCATTATTCCTGCATCTCCCTCACTAGCCTCCCACACCCTGCACCCAAGGGCCTCCCAGGGGTAGCCAGGCCCTGCAGGGGATGTAATACCCTACACCATCCTTTTGCTGTGCACTTAGTATCTTTCTTTGAAGAGAGATTTTCTACTGGAATGCAGCTTTGCCATTATTTTCTTGTCTGCATACAATAATACTTCGTCGTTATTGCTTTTTTATTGGTAAAACGTCATGTTATTCTCCCTCCAACTCGCTGCCATCGATTGGATCTGAGTCAGTTTATGGTCTGAAACACGCGGATTTAAAGGACACTTCGGCTTTCTTGACTCGGGTTATAAATGTCCTGAAGTGGGCCGCAAGTTGTCGGTGATGTAGTGTGGCAGAGTGAAGTAGGAGTAACTTGTGAGTTGCTAAATACATCAGGACGCGCGGATGCCAGCTGCTGAGAAACAGTGGTATAGCTGCCCAACGTGACTTACCTGCTGCGTTCAGATCTCAATGTGAATTACTGAACACATCCACTCACAGGCTCATATCAATAACGGATTTTTTCATATAAGTGACATTCCTTAATTGAAATGATTAAAACAATGTTCCCAAGAAAAAAATAATGAAAAGAATTGTTATTCATTACGACAGATTTCTTCGTTTCCTCGTTAATTTGAATATTTATGAGCTGAAAACATTTGAGCAAATAGTTCAGTAATGCCTATCTGTTTTCTCTGCTCTGCTCTGCTCTCTCTCTCTCTCTCTCTCTCTCTCTCTCTCTCTCTCTCTCTCTCTCTCTCTCTCTCTCTCTCTCTCTCTCTCTCTCTCTCTCTCTCTCTCTCTCTCTCTCTCTCTCTTTTTCTTTCTCTTTCATGGAAGTTCTCAGCATCCACAGCATCTCAGGGACAGAGAAAACCTTAGCCACGATTTACTCACTAACTTTCCTGCCATTTCTCACCCTCCACTTAGACAAAGGCCATCCCTGTTGCCTCGCCCACCCACATGACCCTCTGGAACCTAACCTCCCCCCTCCCCTCCCCCTTTCCCCTCCTACACATCCACTACAAGACTGGAACCTAAGAAACAGTTATTCATCATAGTTTACATTTGCATATCCTCGCAATATTCTTCTTTTATTTCAATCGGAGTCGTTATTCTGTATTTTTGTTACCTACATTTTCTTGAATATGTATTTTTTTATATCGCTCTTTCACTCTTTCACTAAATTTTGGGGATTCATGGATGCAGTGTTTAGATAAGTGGATGCTGGGTGTTGGTATATAAAAATAGGAGAGTTGTAATATAATACGTATTTTTCATGCTTGTGTTGGCCGGTGTGGAGGTGATCCCGGGTGTATATCAAGGTCTTAACACCAATACGGGAGTGAGACGAGTTCTTGGTCTGCCCTGATAGCGGTGGCCGAGAGAGAGAGAGAGAGAGAGAGAGAGAGAGAGAGAGAGAGAGAGAGAGAGAGATTGTCTACACTGGTGGCGGGAGGTTATTGTATTTAAATTAAAGTTGTTCCTTATTAAGTGATGTAAGCACATACATATTAGGAGGAAGATTGTCACACAGTCTTACCTTCTCATTGCACCTTACACGTTAATGCGCGAAGCTAGGTGGTATTTTTCCACTCCTATTATCATGCATAGGAAGGAAGCAGACAGGCAGGCAGGCAGGAAGGCAGGAAGATAAGCAGTTTTTCTTTTTTAGACAAGACGGAAGGGTCAAGCAGGATTCGGTAAGTAATAGTACATATAAATACAAAACTCTTACTAACTACCTAATCACTCCCTTGGGAAATGCACCAGTAATTGCACTACGCTCAGTACAACATGCAGCTTAGAGTCGCAGAATGATTACACAAACGAATACCCTGCAAATGTCAAAAAATATACAAAAAAATATATAAAATTAAAAAAGTGCGATCGAAGGAGCTATAATAAATGGTGGCAGCGGATGGTGGTGAGGGAGCGGCAAGACTCACCGCGGTCTGGCCATGTGTGAGTACATTTTGCCAAGCTCCTGCAACTGTAGGAACTTAAGGGTCTTTTCCAACGCTTGAATCTGCGAGGCGGGTCCTGGGGCCGAGCGAGGGCTGAGGGGAAGGAAGGGACGAGACAGGGTTAGCAAGGCAGGCAGGGAGGAGAAAGAGAGAGAAAAAAAAAGAGAGAGAGAGAGAGAGAGAGAGAGAATGGAAAAGACAAACAAACAGACAAACAAACCTGACATGTTACAATATAAATGGGAGTATAGATATCCATACATACACTCATACACACATACATTCCAATGCACACATATGTATACATGCATATACACATATATACATAACCCATACACATACATGCTATTATACACAGTGGATTCAGTTCATTGGAAATTGTTAGAGTGGCATTGCAAATAGTAGTAATAGTAGAGAGTGTGTAGTACGCTGTTCCCTCCACTTACTAAATACTGCACTCGAGGGTAGAATCTTGCTTACAAAGGCGTTAGAAAGGGTGTTTTTACTACTTGTCTACCATCCCTTTACCTGTATAGAGCCGCAAAGGTAGGACTGACTGAGCTTCACCAGAAATAGAGAGCGGGAGGGAAAGCGAGAAAAAGAACAAGGGAAACAGAAACACAGGTTGACGTATAATGAAGAAAAAGAAGACTTGGAGGAAACTCTCGCCTACACCATCCTCTCTTAACACTATCAAACATAAAAGCAAAGAAAAAAGAGTTTACACCCACACACACACACACACACACACACACACACACACACACACACACACACACACACACACACACACACACAAATCAGAGGACAAGCTTAACTCTATAATGAAATACTTGTTAATGGTAATACTAACATCGTATTTTTAAGTAAAGCCGATTTGCGAGCCGCGAGTTACTACCGGGCATTACTTTAGGTGAAGGAGCACTTGTTGGGAGCCTCCAGACGCATACACTTAGCGGATGAAGTATATATATTTTCTTTCATCCATTTATCTAACGTTTTAATATGTTGTAGGTGTGTGTGGATGCTTGCGTGTACAGACAGGCATATATGTACTCGCTTTTGTTGAGTGTGTGTGTGTGTGTGTGTGTGTGTGTGTGTGCATAAAGATGGAAACAACGAACTGGACTTTAAAATACAACACAACGAAGGACTTTCCCTCTCTTCCCTGCTTCCCTTTTTTCCTCTCTTTTCTTTCCTTTCTCTTCTGCTCTCCTTCCCCTTCTCATTCTCTGCTCTTATCGGCTTATCCTCTCCTTCCTGTCTTCATCATATTCCTTCCCCTCTTTCTTCTCTATCTCTCTCTCCCCATTTTCCTTCTCCTCGTTCACCTTCTCCATTCTCTCCATCACGCTCTCCACCTCCCTGCTTTACCAAGATGTGTGAAAGAGAGAGAGAGAGAGAGATAATACATAGTTCCCCTTCCATGAATAACTGAATTGTCTATATTATATTGCAGAATACCAGATGAGATGTATATTAATTTGTTTCATACAGCTTTTGAGACAAGAAGTTATAATTGAAAGTTGATGTATGACTATGGATACTATTAAGATGTATATATTCCACATTTCCAAACCTGAATTATGTATAGTAAAGGTGAATTAGTGCTTTAAATTGTATTAATGATAAAACTGAGTCAAAAGTAGTGGACCTATCAGGCTGGGTGTCCAATATTTATGGCGAAAAAAGTATGATCCTCTTGAGAGTGAACCATTTAAGCCAATGTTTTTTTGGTAACAGAACTAACTCACCAAGGCCATGAACGGTGATTGTGATGGTGGTGTCACTAT
Source organism: Metacarcinus magister (assembly GCA_029783475.1). Taxonomy (NCBI): domain Eukaryota; kingdom Metazoa; phylum Arthropoda; class Malacostraca; order Decapoda; family Cancridae; genus Metacarcinus; species Metacarcinus magister. The sequence continues at coordinate 1,964,424 of JAPQNM010000023.1, forward strand.
GTTCAGGTCACATCTATCCATACCTTGTACATATTATTTTCCTTGATTCAAAATATTTCAGTTTTATTTTGAAGTTTCGTTCCTCTATGACAAAACAAAAGCAGCCGGACAATCATTTAGTTTTTGTTGATTTATATAGTTTATTACAAGCTGGAATAAATCAAGTTCAGAGTTAAGAGTTATTTACATCACTAACTAATTACTACTTCCACACAACACCTCATTATTTATACCTTAAAACCCCTTCATCCATTTTCTTTTGCATCATCCACCCTCTTCAATGCACCAACACCCACACTCTCACTCCACATTGCAGCATCACACTATCTCATCTCCCACTGCAACGCTCATTCACTGCACACCGTTTTTTCTTTCTTCCTACCTTGCAATTAACCTGTGTGTGGTAACGAGTAGGTCCGCTCACTCACGCACTCGTTCATTGCGCTGCGGACTGACTATCGTGTGTTCCTGAATGCTTGCTGATAAGGCATAGTTGTGGAAGGGTTTTCATGTTCAATACTAACTCAACGGTGATGTGAAAATATACCCTCCTCCTCCTCCTCCTCCTCCTCCTCCTCCTCCTCCTCCTGTAAAAAATAAAGAATAAGGTAGTACGTGTAATTAGGATGTAATCTTATACACTTATACCCATTAATGAGTCCCTTTGGAGGAGGAGGAGGAGGAGGACAGTGATGTTGACGAAGGTGTAGAATATCACAGTGAGGAGCAATGAAGGTCCCTGGGCGGCGTACAGTTACCTCACCAGCGGCTGTGATCCTTTCCCTTGACATTATTGTATATAGTATTGGTGTGTCCTACCTGTCTTCCATCTCACCTGACCCTCTATACTCGGTTCATTGGCCTCGTTGTGTGTGTGTGTGTGTGTGTGTGTGTGTGTGGATGTCTGTGTGTGTGTGTGGGTGTGTGTGTCTGCTCTCTCCTCTTTTCTTCTCCCCTAATCTTATCTCTTCTTGATTTCCTACTTTCCTCCTCTCTTCCCTCCTTCTTATCTACTCTTCCTCAGTATTATTTCTCTTCTTTTATTTCCTCTTTTTTTTTTTTCACTATTTGCATATTCGTCTCTGATCGTCACACATCGATGACTTTCCTATCTTCTTTTTTTTTCTTCTATTCCTCGTCTTTGGTTCTTTCCCATCACTCATTCCTCATCTTTTTCTCTCTCTCACTCACTCCGCACTTATCTATTCCAGCAATGAACTCCTACGCCTCTTCCATCTCCTCCTCCTCCTCCTCCTCCTCCTCCTCCTCCTCCTCCTCCTCCTCCTCCTCCTCCTCCTCCTCCTCCTCCTCCTCCTCCTTTCATCTTCATTCATTTCATCCATCTATACTTTTCAATCTTCCTCTTTTTCTCCCACTTTGTTTTGTCTTTTTAATTGATATTTCTCTCACTTCTTCTCTCTCCTCCTCCTCCTCCTTTATTCCTTCCTTTTATTCCTCCTCCATTTTGTCACTTTGTCTCTCCCTCTTTCTCTTGTGTCTCTTTTGTCAATAGTTTCATGAATGTCATTAAATAGATCAACAGTGTCACCCACGCACACAAATATCTTTTTTTATATATATACAAACATTTTTTATTTTATTTAATGGCAGGAGAGAGAGAGAGAGAGAGAGAGAGAGAGAGAGAGAGAAAAAAAAATCTTGCAACACTTCTTTCCGTTACGAAGCTGCCGGATGATGGTCAGCTTCACGGAATAGGTGGGCGAGCAACACCTTCACACAACAGGTAACCAACGAATAGCTTCACGGAATACTTAGACGAAGGTTAACACGAAAAAATAAACCTCTAAGAAATTGGTAATGACATGTTTTTCTAATCTGTGGGTGAAACAAAAACAAAAAAATATATTACGTTAAAATTAATTGCCTGCAGCTAAGCACTCTCTTTTATTTCTATTCTATTTCACATCTATATTACTAAGTGACTAAAAGAGGTGATAGGAGAACAGTTAATGACGTGATAGTGTGTTGATGAAGGTGATTGAATGCGATGCGAGGAAGGACGGAAGGGAAAGTGAGTATAGCATAGCATGTGTGGTGATATGAAAGGAGCGTTGATGAGGCTGTTTCCCCTACACGTATGGCTAAACATTCAACCTAATTCCTGAGGTGACAGTATGAGTAAGCGATATATAGTGTTAGACTTTGGCGCCACACATTTTAGTACAACCTAACCACATAACATAACATAACATAATAAGTTTGTGGTAAAGTGGCTTATATGAGTTTTGAGAGAGAGTTAGAAAAAAAAATACAAAATACACATAGACAACTAGGCATCCAAATATATAGACAAACAGAAAAAAACAGATCAACAAACAGACAAAGTGACAGGTATTTGTGTGTATCCTAATTAGTCCATTGAGTTCACTTGTGTGACTACCCTTCTTCCCTGCCATGACCTCTGTGACCTCCTCCTCCTCTTCCCTCTTTCATCAGTTATCACCCTATTCCTTCCCTCCCTCCGTCAACCTAACGATCTTAAATCTGAGTCCTAACGAGAGGCTATCAGGGTAAGGGGGAACAAGGGGAGCTGTAGTTACAATCTCTCTCTCTCTCTCTCTCTCTCTCTCTCTCTCTCTCTCTCTCTCTCTCTCTCTCTCTCTCTCTCTCTCTTTCTCTTTCTCCATCAGTACATATATATATTTTATTTTCACCCTCTTCCATTTGTCCACGTGCTCATGTTTCATCTATTCGATTTCCTGTTTTCCTTTTTTTCCCACCAGTATATCGCTTCCGTCCTTTCCTAACCCGTAAGAGAGGCAAATAAGTCTGTGCAGTAAGCTTCAGCATCCCCTTGTGAAGCCTTGAAGCCCCCAAGCAGGTGTTGCTGCCTTCCCCTCTCATTTGCTAGGATGTATTTATGAGGGTGACATGGCTTTATTAAGTGAGGTGGCTTTAATCACACACTTTCTTAACTCCTTCAGACGAGGGGGAGGTAACGAAGCATTAGGAAGGAAGGAAGGACAGTGAGTAGATCAAGAGTGTGCTTCGAAACAGCAACGAGGTAAAGCAGCGTTCAAAGACTTGCCATGAAACCTTACCTACAGCCGCTACTATTTCTATCTTCTTTTTTTCTTTTTTCTTTTTTTACTTGTTTTTGAGGAGAGGAGAGGCGGAGTTTAGTTTACTCGTTTAGAGGCACTTACGTCCCTTTTCCTTACACACACACACACACGCCATAGCCAAGCCCCTGAGGTACCCGAAAGTGCAGCCAAAAGTTGTATCAGCATTCGAGTGAAGAGAGGAAAGGTGCAAACCGTTGAAAAGTTGGGCATAATATTCCTATAAACGTGAACTCGAAAAACAGACCATACTGACACATAAGAAAAGGGCCTCGTGTTAAGTTATTCCTAATCGCTTGGACGTTAGGTGGTGATGGTGGTGTTGGGGAAGGCGGTGGTGGTGGTAGTAGTGGTGGTGGTGGTGGGTGAGGGTTCAGTGGTGTTATGAAATGATCTGATTGGTTCATTGTATGTCTTCATGTTTTTTAAGGCACTGTGACAAGGGTCATATGCTGCCTTGCTTATGAGATGTTCTGTTTTGCATCTGACCTTAAGCTTTTTTTTCTCTCTCTCGCTCTCTCTCTTTCTCTCTTTCTCCAACCCTCTAGTATTAGCGCGCGATGAAGGGAAAGTGGCGTAGAAAAAGGTAGAGAAAGGCACAGTGGTCCTTGGCTGTGTACCTTTTCCAGGGGGCAGCACTTAAGGCTAGCACCGCGGAAAGTTTGCTAATACGCCTTGTGATTAGGTGTGTGGGGGAGGGTGGAGGCAGGGACGGAGGGAGGTGGTGTTTAATTAAGGGCAGGGGAAGGAATTGTTGTATGGGAAGTAATTGTGAAGGAATGGATGGAGGGAGGGAAAGAAAGTTAGGTATTGTTTTGTTGTCTAGTATCTATCAAGTAATGAATTTTGACCTATTTCTTTGTGTATATATCGTTGTTGATTGTCAGTTCTCTCCTATTTAATTGTATATATAGTAAGAAAAAATAGTGACTTCGAAAAATAAATCTACATGTTCTTTTTATTCATATATTAAATTTTTTTCACTCGTTTTTACTTAAGATTTTTTTTTTTCTTCTCACCAATGGCATTCAGCTCTCTGGTAATTACCCCGATGCTCATGTTTCCTCGTTTTCTTTCCTTAAGTTTCTCCCAGAGGTTGCACTTAAATATATAAGATTTCCAAGGCCACCTATTAAAAGTTTCCACACTACTTCCCACACCTTCCCCTTATCCATGCATAAAGGAACTCGTCTTGTTTTTCTCTTCTTAACATAAAATTCTTCGCCCTTTCTTTAAATGAGAAAACGAGGTACGATTTTTTTTCCTGCTGAGGGGATGTGGGTGGTTAAGTAGTGAGGACACCTGGATTCTACCTGTCACAAGTAGGCTAATGAATAGTTTTGTATTATTTTAGTTTCCTTCTCCTTTTCCTCACCTGTGTTCACCTTTTGACTCCCCTTCACAGCTTCATGGTTCCCCTCACACTCACACCCACACTCACACTCTCTCACACATTTAATCTAGGCAGGAGGCACACAGGTAAGCACATTAAACTATATTCATGAGGCAAGAAAGCCGTCAGAGTACTCACTGATCATCTCACTTATTCATTATAAACTCTGCAAATATATATGTGAGGGAGTGTACAGTAAGCTTTTCATTGTCTTCATACTCATCCCTGATTTTCTGGCTTTTGATTCTGTACATTACCACCCTAACCTGTTGTACTCTTACCCCAGGAGACGAGACTGCCTGTTACAATCTGGCTTGCTTATCATACCTTTCCTTTAGTGTCTATTTATCACACAACCCCACAAGCAGGATCAGCAGCTGGGTTAGTGACTGATACTCTCTGTCTAACTTTGGATTCGAACTCATTATTGGAGGTTCGTGGCTGGAAATGTCAGTCTATCCTCCTCCTCCACCTCCTCCACCTCCTCTTCCTCCCAATCCTCTCCTATACTCACTTTCCCTTTCCATGCCTCTGCAAAAATATCTTGTAATAAATCACTAGAAATACGGGCGGATCGAGGCCCTCACCGTGCCACTTAACAAATTACACACCTGCCTCATTCCACACCTGCGAGCCTCAAACTACTCCACCAAACCGATTACTAATCCATCTACCTGTGTCCTTATATTGACCCATTTCCATACACACATCTGCACTTCAACACACCTGCAGCGCCATCTGTAGCTACACACCTGCCGCATCTTTTCCTCCCTTGCCCTCTCTTGCCGCCCGTGTATGCTGTCTTGTTGAATTGTATACATGGATATTGAGAGCCTTGTCCTGTTCCTTCAACGTTAGTGTTTTGGCTTGACTGTCGTAAGGGGGGGGGATGCCAAGGTGTGATACAGAGGTGTGTGGGTGTGTGTGTAGGTGTTAGTGTGAGGGACATGCTCAGGGGAGGCTATGGTAGTGTTGGTTTGAGTTGGCAGCGCTAAGGATGCAGTGAGGCGATGATGGGATGATTTGATGGGATGAAGAGACAAGAACAATTGGTGGAAGGAAAGAATGGTGAACGAAAATGCAAAGTTGCGTGAGGGGTGACTGACTAGAAATGATGCGTAGAGGGAAGAAGAGAGAGAGAGAGAGAGAGAGAGAGAGAGAGAGAGAGAGAAAGAGAAAGAGGGTGTGAAGGGGTGACGAAGCCATCACTCATAACACACGAGCGTCAAGAAAGGGTGAGTGCCAGGTCAAATCACTGCCTCTACTCTCTCTCTCTCTCTCTCTCTCTCTCTCTCTCTCTCTCTCTCTCTCTCTCTCTCTCTCTCCTTGCTTCACTTCTCCCCTCAGCCACTTTACACCTGCCTCAGGCCCCTTCTTCCTGCCTCACCTGGTTAGGCAAACAACCTGAACAGTCATTGGCTCTCGTGGTCCATCTGCAAGTGTTTGGTCTGGCTGGGGTGAATTTATCTTCCCTCTTGACAATTCTAGAACCACCTAAGAACTTGGGAAAGGGTGTCATGAGGTCAGTGTCTTCTACCTGTGTGTGTGTGGGTGTGTGTGTGGGCGTGTGTGTGTGTGTGGGTGTGGGTGTGTATCTCTACCAGTTTCTCAGTGCTTGTTTGTATATCTCCCTAAGCACCAGGTGAGGACAGGTGTAGAGGTAAATAAAGTGGATTATGTGGGTGGCTTACACAGGTGTGAAAGGTGAGGTTAACCCTAAGAGGATACTTACACTCTATACACCTTTATGTTTCAAAGACACTCCCTCCTGTCAT
>JAPQNM010000023.1:1975674-2013174 GCA_029783475.1 Metacarcinus magister
GCGTACTGAGTCAACACAAACGAAAGAGTGGGATTAGCGGTGGTTGGAACTCTTGGGTGAAGGAAACATAAACACACATGTAACTGACCAAGGCAGGTGAAGCAAAGGCACGAGGTAGGTCATGTAAAGGTGTGTTATAACGTGGGGAGAGGGAAGACCACTCAGACGGGGATGACGAAGGGGGAGGATTGCAGAAGGAGAGAGATGCAGGATATAAACGAGCCAAGAGTGAGAGAGAGAGAGAGACGGTGAGGGGAGTGACATTAAACTTTGGGAGTGGATATACAGGTAACGAAGGCTTGATGGTGGATAAGTAATAGATAAGAATGAGACAAAGGTTCAAATGGTGATGAAGGAGACAGGTAGGCGCGAGGTGGACCTACCTGGGTCGTGACACCTGGGAGTAATACTTGTCCAGCTCCTGCAAGTACTTGAGGGCGTCAGCCATTGCAGCCAGCTGAGTGGGGTCTGGTTTGGCCTCTGCGCCTTTCATCTCTAGTGCGACCACGAGTACCACGCCCACCACAAGAGCTGTCAAAAGCTGGCGGCACATGGTGAATGTGAGGAGCAGCTGGTGTTGACCTGCCGGCAGTCGGGAACACAGTGGCCCTCCCAGCCTGTCTCGCCCTTATATAGTCGCGGTGGTGCAGGGCCCGAAAACTGTTCCAAGGTGTAATGGTTTTCTTGCACATGAATGCTTAGACAGCCACTTATTTCATTTGTTTGCAAGTTTTATTGACATCGGAACCACATACAAATTCCAAGTGGTTTCATTTTGTCAGTTTTCAGATCAGAAATATTGTACAGATAAAAGTGAAAGCACCACGATAAAGTTATCAAGAATTCATGCGTCAATGCAGCAGAAACGAGACACCTTTCACTTATTTCCCGACATAGGAAGAATGATTGTGTATCGAAATAATAAGATGTTTGTGTTGCAAGGTGATGGTGGTGGTGGTGGTGTAGAAGGGTGTTTTGGTCTCTTGGTTGGGGAGAGAACTCAGGTGCAAAATACAAAGAGATAATAGAAGTATTCTGTACCTGCTACTTTTAACTCTACAATTCACTGACATCATAAAGTGTAAGGGTGGCGGGGCGGGAGCATGGAGAGGGGAGGACTTACCCTTTGACCTCGAGGGGAAAGGCAGATATTTTAGACGGAGGAAAGAGCGCCGTACGAGGGAGCGAGGTCTGTCTCTCTTTCTCTCTGTGCCTGTCTGTCTCTTGTCTGTTTCACATCCAAGGTTTGACATGAGTCCTCGTTCTGTTGTAAATGTATTATAGTCGATCATTTAAAAGATGAAATAAATGGAGAATTTCGTGTTTAAGCGGCAAGTGTTTTATTCTGTGTCATTACCGGAGCTTAGGGTTGTGATATGAGGTAGTGTCAGGTGTAGATGTAGAGGCGCCGTAGTACAGACCGAATCCCACCTCTCACTCCCGCAACATGAGACTCGTGATAATCAAATTGGCTTTGTTTACATCTTGAGACCCGCCTTGAGGCAAGTCTGTTACCCAATGTCAGCGGATACGTCTTGACGCGAAGAACACTTGATGCGCCACACTACCCTGTTCTCCTTCACTTCCCCTGCCTTCTCTACCTACCTGTCACATCTCGATTTTTCTTTTCTTTCTATCTCTCTCTCTCTTTTTTTTTGTGCTTTTTCGTGCATTTCGTTATATTATTTTCCTGTTTTTTTCAACTTTTGTCTTCCTTCCTTCCTTCCTGATTGTATGACACCGTATATCATGTCAAAAAGCTGCTATGCCTATACGTGACACGGCCTTCGTTTCTGCTTCTACGACACAAGCACCATCACGATCACAGCGAAAAAGTACTTCCCTTGACACTGGAGATACGTTTTCTGTCAAGACTCCATGCACAAGACCATCCCATTTTCTTCCAGTGGCTGCATGCAGGTGCCCAAGTTGGCTTTATATTGACCCTCACCGCTACCTCCCCGGGTGCTGATACGCCCTTTTGTCTCATGAGTGCTCTTCGTAAGTTTGTTAGCGGCGTGTTATTGTTATTGTTATTGTGTTGCCCCGCCGCACGTTATGCTGTGTTATGGTATTCTTTGTTGCAATGCTGTGTGTTCCGTTACGTGTTCTTGTGATGTGGTGTTCTGATGTGTGGTGTCTTTCTGTATGTGTGTGTGTGTGTGTGTGTGATTGACATGTACTGACTCACCATATGTTCTGCTTCATCACGGTGACCTTCTTCCTGTGGTGCTGTTCTGGCTGGCGTGCATGTGCCGCCACCCTTCACTGTGTGGTCGGGAGCAGGTGTTCTGTAGTGGTGTAGCCTCGATGGATACAACTGGTGGGTGTTGGATGCTCTCTCTCTGGTCTGAGATAATCACATCATCAAAAGTCACCACTCAACAGGTTTTTTTCGCGTCAACACATCTTCTTTTTCTTTTTCTTTTTGCCTCTATTACTATTTTGATGAACGTTGAATTGGAAGGAATGGTAAGGGGAGAACCACACTCTGATGGACGGTAGTAAAGGGGAAAGTCAAGCAAGGTGAATGAAGTGTAATATAATGATGATAATAATAATAATTAACACACACACACACACACTCTCCACATTCCCACTTCTTCCTTCGAGCCTCAGCCTTACCTTGACTTCTGCCCCCTCATCACCTGGCCTCCTTCCCCTCCCTCCTTTACTCTCATCTTGACTTCCTCCCTTCCGCACTCTTCACACCACCCACCTACCCTCCCTCCCTCCCTCAGTCACAGTCAGTCTTACCTTACTTCCACCACACACTGTCCTTCCCTCCCTCCCTCCCTCTCACCTTCCCTCCCTCCCTCCCTCCCTCAGTCATCTTCACATTCACACATCCTCACGCCCTGACAAAGGTGCCGCAACTCAGTTAAACGCAACACAAGTCGCCAACTAATGCTGGGGGCTAATATGACATGCAGAATGGTGCTTCCTCCAAGGGCGTGATGCTCCTGCGATGCCATGACTGTTCTCTCTCTCTTTTTTCTCTCTCTTTCTATCTATCTCTATCTCTCTATCTATATCTCTATCTCTCTATCAGTAAGTAGTAAGTAACTTTATCGACGTGGCTTGGGTGTTGAGCAGAGCGTCGAGAAAATAGTGAGATGAATAAGCAAGTAGGGAGCAGACTGCGGAAGGCGGGAAGGGGGTGTGCACGCATTTTGACTCCCTTTCCAGCGCATAACAACAGTATTGGATTCCCTAAAGTAACATGTACAAGTAATGTTTAATCCCAGGACAAACCATAGAAAATATAGAGAAATCTTAATTTAGTCTAAAGATATTATTACAAACACTAGAACTTTCGACCACACACACACACACACACACACACACACACACACACACACACACACACACACACCTTTTCTTGCCTCCTTTTTTCGTTCGTTGCTCCATTGAGGCGGTCACGAAGCCTTATATTGGATGGCTGTTGTGTTTCCGCGTCTTGATTAGCCGATAAAGGAAAGATAAAAAGAAAGTGAGGATCCAGAATCACCGCGAGTGAAAGAAGCGAGGCCCAGTGACACCTGTTGGCAATTACCTTTGGATCTTCAGGCTGAACGATCGATATTTTGTTGGAGTTAATAATACTTTGTTTCAGAGGTACTGGTTGGTATTAGTGTAGGATGTTTTTACACACACACACACATACACACACACCTGACACTAGCGGGGAACAATGACATAACTCCAGAGACAGACAGTCAGCAGGCGTATCCACAACCTAACACTCCCTGATATAATATTTGTATTTGTAAGGTTGTAGGATTATGATAGAGGTATAATGTTATGTGTGTAGGTGTGTGTGTCTGTCTGTGTGTGTGTGTGTGTGTGTTGGGGTATTTGTAAGTGCTCAAGTGTCATGGTATGTTTGAGGATGCCTAAGGGCGTGTGAGATGGTGCGGGCGTGTAGGTGTGGGGTTGAGGGGGTAAGGCAAGCGTAACCTCAGCCATTGTGGGTGTTAAAGATCATAAATTGGCTTCGTTTTCCTCTCTCTCTCTCTCTCTCTCTCTCTCTCTCTCTCTCTCTCTCTCTCTCTCTCTCTCTCTCTCTCTCTCTCTCTCTCTCTCTTTCTCTCTTTCTCTTATTTGACCTTTCTTTCTCAAGTTACCACCAGTTTCTCCTTTGTTTATTCTATTTTTGCAAACACCACAATGTTTTCTCTGACCTTTGCGCTTCACTCCTTGCTACTCCTCTCAGTCCTCCTTATCAACACCACGACTTACCTTTCCATTCACATAACCTTCATGTATTCCCCTCTTCCCTCTTCCCCCTTCCCTCTTCCCTTCATCACACATCCACTTCAGTTACTACTACTATTGAATAAGTGTAAGCTAGCCCTTGATTCCCACCCACGTTACTCCCACTTCGTTCCTGTCCCCACTTCACCCTCACTCGCTCCGGTGACTCAAGTAATAAGGAATAGCACCAACCTCAAGACCAATCGCCATCTTCCACCCTTTCCTTCCTCTTTTTCTTCCTCCTCTCCCTCCCTCACCCGATCCCTCCCTCTTCCCCTACCTAAGCCTCCGAAGATATCTATATGGTAATGTCTCACGGCCGATCAGGGTTATCATATTATCGTGGCTGTGCTCTGTGTCGTTATTTGCAGCACGTGTTGAGAGAAAGTGAGAGATAAGAGAGAGAGAGAGAGAGAGAGAATTGAACGTGACTTACCCTTCCACTACGTCACTCATTCCTCCCTCTTGACGTCACCAGAAGTCGCGTCACTAAAGGGAGGCTCATCCACCACCCAGCGTGTCCAAGCGTGGGTGTGGCAGCCTACAACAGGTCCTCCTCACGCTGATGACGCCATACTCCTCTAAATATGCGTCAGAGTAATATGGAAAGGATTTATATTATGTATCGCCCTAGACCAGTTGTTTCATGTTGCGAAAAAAAAAGAGAGATCACCTCACACCCATCCGCTGTCTTAAATAAGCCGTAAGAATTGTCTTGTGGCTGGAGGGGCTTGACGTGGGCACCAGACATCAGACAAGGTTGGTATAATGGGACATGATGCTGTCCTTTGATCCTGGTAAGGCCTGTGATGACTGCATAGTTAAGACTAGAGAGGAAGACGTGCCTGCACACTAACAGATACTACTCAGATCGAGGAATGGAGGCGTGAGTTGTGAGTCTGTTATTCTGGACGCGTGGACGACATTCAAGGCTAAAGATGTGATGCACAGAAAGGGTAGCTAGTCTATACGAGGAGTGGCAAAGGTGATGGTGAAAAGACAAATGAAGTAATGTGTTTCCCATAAGCCTGCAAGCCATGATCTCCTTTAGCTTGGTAGGCTTCACTTCCTGAGTAATGCAAACTCATCCGCCTGCTTCACCCTTTACTTTCCACAAGCTCTAGTGGCCTGACGCTGGCTGACGTATACAGAGTCTCCAAATCACCCTTACCCATCACCTTACATGGAAACACTACCACTCTTAACACTAAAACCAGAACAACAATGACACGCAAACACCAATACTAAGCAACAATTGAATCAGATCTACTCTAATCTGGCTCCATGGTGATCACAAACTAATTCTATCTCCTTTTGATGTGTGTAAATTTTCCCCCGCTGGCGTGAGGTGTCAAGTCGCGCATACTAATTGCAAGGACTCCATCATCTGCCCCAGCCACTCCCCCAACACACCCCGGCAGTCCCAACCACCGCTATGTAAATGTGATCAAGAGTCGCGTTTGAGATGCTACATTCTGCCTCTACCGCTGAAAAATGTAACGTGATTCTAGGCAGCAGGAGCATAGTACTGTGTGTGTGTGTGTGTGTGTGTGGTTCTCATCCCTATTGGTAAAACTCTATTTCTATTTTGACATAAATTCACATTTCATCTCCCCTCAATCGTTATTCTTTCATTTTTAATCATTTTTTTATATTTTATTTTATTTCATTGATTGATTTTTGTTTTACCGTCAAAGGTGGTGGTGGTGTGTGTCGTTGAACTTACATATATAGCAATACTGATAATAATACCCTTTTAGGAACAATACCTTAGAGTCAAAGGTTGGTGAGTAATGTCGGTGAATGGTGAATGGACTGGTAATGTTATGGACTTGCAACTATTACTTGGCCGTCATCGTGAAGCCGTCGGTTAGATGATCATGTTATAGCCTCTCTTTTTTTTGTGTGTGTTGTTGTTGTTTCATTATGTTGTTTTTTGTTACTATGCATTGTGAGATTCTTTGATAGTAAGTGTTTCTTCTTTTTTTTTCTTCTCTCTCTCTCTCTCTCTCTCTCTCTCTCTCTCTCTCTCTCTCTCTCTCTCTCTCTCTCTCTCTCTCTCTCTCTCTCTCTCTCTCTCTCTCTCTGTTTTTGATGAATTGATTCCATATTCACTTATTTTTCTTTATTTCTCTAGTGCAAGGCAAGGGAGGCACAATGAAGTGAAGTGATTGATTGCCTGATAGAGAGAGAGAGAGAGAGAGAGAGAGACACACACACACACACACACACACACACACACACACACACACACACACACACACACACACACACGAAGGGAAGGATCGTCATTCCAATTATTAAGAATATTCAGAGATTAAAGATATCTCACTTCTGTCACTTTGTTGTGTTAATGGTGATTTGAAAATTCATCTTTCATATCATAAGTACTAGCAGTAGTAATAGTAGTGGTAGTAGTAGTAGTAGTAATAGTAGTGGTAGTAGTAGTAGCAATAAAGGTGGTAGTGGTAGTGGTGGTGGCAGTAACAACAATACATAAAATGATAAAAAAAAAAGTAATGAAATTGAATTAGTGAAGACTGAATACCGTTCTGGTTGGAATTAAATTTGGGTCAGGAATAGTTGTGGGATTTCGTTGTCGGGGATCAACTAGTGATATGATGCTCAGTCAGTCGATGGTTGGAGCTTCATGATTGCCCAACCACAAACTCTTTTTGAAAATATTTGTTTTAACAACGATATGATATTGCATATTTTCTTCCCTAGATGCGTCAATGTCTTAAATTGTACAAAAGATTGTCGTGTGTAAAGATATTATTCATAGATATAAGTGATGAGAATTATATACTGACTGGATTGAGTTTGTATAAAGACAGAAGGCGATTGCTAGGTCAATTACTACATTATAGCCGACGATTTGGCATGAACTGTCCTTCTTTGATGTAGGTATATTGTTTGAAAATAAAAACAACGTAGTGGAAGTACATGGCAAGAGCAGCAATCACGGTGCTCATTCTGTCCCGTGGCCTTGAACCTGCTGCAGAGTGAAAATATTGATGACAATAGTTATAACAATAGTAGTAATAACAACAATGATAACAATAATAATAATAATGATAATTATAATAATAATAATAATAACAATAAATAGTAATATTAATTATTAAAATAATGATAATAATAGTAGTAATAACAATAATGATAATAGCTGACCATAGAAATTTCTTGATGTCACAGGAGGAGGTCTGAGTTACTCGAAAACCAAGTAAACCAGGCCTTTGAATCGGCCTTGATCTTCACTAAGTGGAGTCAAATCAGCTGCTAAAGAATTTATATTCTATCCAAATATAAGTGTGTTTATAGGCGAAGTTGTGTAATTGAAAACGTATATACTTTTGATAACAATAAGGTGCATCATAACGTATAATACAATGAAAGGTTCAGTAATAAAAGAGTTGAGTTGACTGGGTCGTGGCGAGTGTCAACAAACAGACGTGTTGAGCGACGCCCACCCAGCACCCACCTGTCTGTCTTGCACTGCACTGCTTCAACATGGAGAGTTCTGTTGTCACGCCCAATGTAGACTTCTCCAAGGTGTGTGATGAATTGTTACAGTTAACAGTCATGTTTTCACTGATGCACACAACACCGTCACACTGTTATCAACGTTACATGTAGTGGTTATACTTTTCGCCTTCGTGACCGACAGCTGTTACGTGTAATTATATAGGTTATTTGTTTAGTCAACCAGGTAAAGTCAGCGTGTATTTAAAAAAGACACTGACAGGCCAAAACAAAAATATAAAATATACAAAAAAAAAAAAACGCTGGGAGGAGAAGGAAGATGGATTTGAAGAATCACATTAAGTAAACTGGTAAACGAAATATATTTTTACTGTGAAGTTTGCTTGGTACCATAATTGTTACTTGTACTATATTACCATAGCATTTTATTTCCTTATAACTAGACTGAACATAACCTAACTGCCATGTAAGTCTCCCAACTGATAATTTCCTCTTATCTGTGTCAAATGTCATGGTGGGTGGAGGCAGCTGTCACATAACGTTTTCATAACAAGAACCATTATTTCAGAAACGAGTGATTTACGATGAAGAAAGCATTATGACACTGCTTTCTATGTGCAAAGTTCAACTCGGGTATCACTGAAGTGTCCATAGTGTAACAGGCATAATTCTGAAGTAATGTTTAAGGGCAAGGGATGAGGTGTGGATGTAAGGTAGATTTGTACAGATATGGTATAATGCATCTCACAATATTGCCTGTTCATGAGATACCAAAGATTACATTACATGACAACCTGCAGGGCCTTAAATATATACTTTATTTCCCCATGTGATGTAAGATGCTTCATTACCAGTGGGTTTGCTGTCTGTTACTGTTCAAACATGGTATTTATAATTACAACCATTCAAAAGGTATCACTTTCTCCCCCACTTTATCAGTCTGGGTCAAGGTTTGGGAATTATTAGTCATAGTGCCATGAAGGTAGTAACCAAATAAACCTTTTAATTACCTGGTGAGTGCATGAACTGTGCATTGATTAGAGAAACATGCAACACAACTATTAATTATTTATAGTCGGGTGAAATTGACATAATGTTTTCTTTTGATCAGGTCGAGGCTATCAACCAGAAGAGAACACTGGCCTTTATCAACCATTGGGTGTTGCATACAGTGGCTTTCCTCAACCAGTTCTCTGCCATGTGTGAAGAGAGACTCATTGCATTGGAGACTAAGCTTCGTCGTGCTGATCACACGCTGGCCATCCTGGAAGCCAAGGTGAGACAGTAATGTGTAGTGTGCCCAGAGACCAGTGAATGTACTGTGTGAGGCTTCCCAGGATCTCGAGAATCTTCCGTGGTCTCAGAATTTTACCTCTTCATATCTCTTCTCCAATGCGTTCTTTTTGAGATATTTTATTCCCTAGGTTAAGGACATATCACCTAGTTTGGACACAAGGATGCGGGATTTGGATTTCTATGTAATTCTATGAAATGTTATTTGTTTATTTATCTCTATTCATATCTGATTTCCTGCCCCATTTGAAGATAAGGCACATACCTGACATCACTTTGGCAACAACAAAAAACAAGTTATCATTTATACATTTTCATTCATAAAGTGCTTACTTCTTGTAATGCTTTCAATCTTCTTTTACATTGGTTGTCCCTGGCTAGGAGATATAGGAGAACAAGTGATGGATATCTGCTCTCAATTACAGAAAAAATAGGTAGAAAAATAAAGTTCAAGGCAGAGTCTGTAGGTTTACAACTTTCTTCACGGGCCGGGACGGCTGCAGATTATTTTTTTCTGAGAGCAATTTACTGGCATTCATGACTCCATGTTGATCCAGCCAATAGGAGGTAGTGAGTCCTAGTAGGTGCCCCTTCTTTCCGTGGTATAATGTGCACCTAATCTTTGTTTAGTGTCGTTGATTCACTTTTCATGTTTCTTATAACCAGTTTCTGTAAATCTAAAGCATACATTATAATGTTTGTTGTTTCTTGCTTTGCTTCCATTCCATGGAAACTTTTAAGGAAATAAATTTGTTTTTTATACGGTGGTAAATGTATACATTTAAGCCATGTTTTCGCAGTCCAAACGAATAGCTTAGTTACAGTGAACCAAATTGCGTTGCTTTTTTCCTGTTGAAACTAAATACAGTATTGTATCTTCCCAAGGGAACTCAGGAGCAGTCTTGGCATGGCTCGAGGATGGCTTGGTTATTGTGACTATATTATTTTTGCACTCAGAAACCAAGCTGCCCACGCAGCTGCTTGATTTCAAACCTTCATACTTCATACTCCTAACTAATTCAACCTCAGTCACTCCAACAACTCTTGCAGTTGAAGATCTTTCACGTACAGTAATTTCCCACCAACCACACGCATTATATTCATAAAAAACACTGTGGTCGGTGAATCCGCAGTTGATGAAATTTACAATGTATAGTTCTAGGAACCTTGGCCAAAATTTCAATGGGTGGTAAATGTGAAAAACCCGCAACGTTCTTCTTGCCTGATACTCAACTTCCTGACACCCATTTTCCCGACCACAGATGCCGCACTCTCTCCATACCCTATCCTGTTCACCTCATTCAGCTTTTTCCAGTGCCATTATATTCCTAGCTCTTTTTGCTGGCTTGTCACCATCAACATTGTTTGGTGACATTATGAATCCGTGATGATTAATGCGAAAATGGAAAACTGAGATAGATGAGAAGATTACAGTACATGTGACTACTGACTCTTTAATCAGCAACACTACAACAATGGTGGGAATCTGCATATGCAGAACAACATGCCTACTACCCAGTGTCTGCCACAGGCACCACAAACCATTCAGACACATGCTGAGGCCCCACACAAGTTGAATACTTGTACACATATATAAACATGTGTAAGTAAATGCCACAATTGGTGTAGATTACTGTATTTTGGGAGGAATGGTACTTGACTTGTGTTGGGGGCTGTAAAAATACCACCACAGTATTCCTTGCGGCTCATAAAAGGTGACTGAAAAGGACGAAGCGTGGTGTCTCTGTATTCTCTCCTATGAAAAGACAGGGTGGCAAGGGGAAAGGGAAAGTAAAGTCTCCTTGAACCCTAAATGCCTTGTCTTGGCTACCCCTTTTTAATGGGGATATAAGCCAGGTATATAGATAGATATAAGAGAAAAGCAAGATAAAGCTGATACTGTATCACCATTGTCTCAGGGCTGTCCTTCTCTCTAGGTAATGCTGCCATTTGATTTCAGGTAATTCACCTGTAAAGTATATTGAACAATGCAAGTAAAGGCAGAGCATGAATGGCAGAGTGAGAGAATGAGAGTGTGTAAGGATGTTAAGTTAGTTATGTATCTGACCATGTGGAGACACTTCTGCTGTGACCAGTTCATCATAATTATTCCCATGAATAAAATCATTCTTATCATTTGAATCCTGTTTCCCACACCTAAGAGGTAGGGAGCCAGGGAAGGGCAGGGGTCCAGATGATCTTCAACCATGCAGGACACCTTATAAATACTGTACCTTCCTTGCTCACTACAACTGCAATTTGTCCTCTGTGGCAGGTGATATACAGTACCAACAAACATTCATGCCTCATACATCCAAATTTTGAATACAGGATTCTTAAAATAAAGAACATAGAAGTGAAACTGGAACTTTCTAATATAATCAAGAGTATGGATTTTGTTTATTCACTTGTAAGCCATGTTGTCTCCGTATTATACATATTTGAAGTTAATATTGCTCTAAATAGACATTCTATATCTTTATAGTATTTCTAACTCTAACCATTAGCAAGTAAAAATATGAAGAGTATTTGGTGGAGATGCGGGGTATCGATCCCCGTACCTCCCGCATGCTAGGCGGCTGCTCTGCCACTGGAGCTACATCCCCTACAAGGAAAATGGCGAAAAAGTCTAGGGTGTATGTAGCCATATTTTATTTATTTTTTATTTTTATGAATATTATAAACTTGTAACAGCGGTTACTGTCATTTGAACATCAGCTCATTGAATATAAAGCTACACAACACCTTGACTGTAATAAATGCATAATGATTATCTATATTATAATCCTGTACCACAATAGTATTTTAAATCAATAATATAGTCTTCATGTGTATGTGGTCCGGTTTGGTTGTTCAACAGACACCTTCAATGGTATTCAGCGCCCGGCTAGCTCAGTCGGTAGAGCACGAGACTCTTAATCTCGGGGTCGTGGGTTCGAGCCCCACGTTGGGCGGTATTCTTTTTTCTTGATCATTATTTATCAACTTTTCTTCTTCTCTCTCTCTCTCTCTCTCTCTCTCTCTCTCTCTCTCTCTCTCTCTCTCTCTCTCTCTCTCTCTCTCTCTCTCTTTTCTTTTCTTTTCTTTTCTTTTCCACATTGTAATGATTAATATGACCAAATATATGGCCGCTATCACGAACTGGTTAATAGCTGTGTTAAGGAAGTAATAACGTTACGTGCTGCTGGATGACTCACTAATGAAGGACAGTCACTCTTATTGATCGTTGGGACTCCTTACACTACACTAACACCCTAGAGTGTGTGGTCTTGCTTACTTTATTCACTATAATGGTTAGAGCAGAGCAAGGGGTCATTTTAGTCCCATTAAAGAAGACAGAATAGTACCTTAGAGGTGTGTACTTAGTTGATTAAGTCATTTAAGTTTATGTGGCACATAACACAAACAGGTTTTGGTTCTCTCTTAAGAAGTCCCATGAGACCTGCTTAGGAAATGATGTCATATGATAATGTAAAGGTGAGCAATGTAGGCTAGAGTCATCAGCATAAGGGTCGTGAAGATATTGATCTGAAGTGAAATCAATAATCAATAATGGAGTGGATGATAGACAGAACTCTGTGGAGTTACACTAGGAGTGGCTGACAACAGTAATGATCACCAATGGTTTGGACGGAAAAAAAGAACTTAGATTAAAAGTACAGGAACAGGAATACAAGTTTAAAAGGATGGTTTGGAAAATTTTACAAAAATATCAAAAGCTTTCAAAAATTTATAAAACAAATTTTTTTAATAATAGTAATATTGAAGAGATGACTATCATTGGCATGGAGGCTTAAGTTTCCACAACCTTCCTTTCATTTTAAGATTAGAAAGTTCAGTTTCAACTCCTGCTGCTCTTATGCTTTCACAGAATGGAATGTGAAATGCCATACAGGGTTATGGAACATAAGTTAATATAGAACATGCTAGTTACAGAAAAAAAAAATTGTGCAACTGTTCACTGTGTACTGATGTAGGTTTCAGACACAGAAAACTTTTAAATGTTGTACATAAAAATATAAATCAACAAAATATAAGAAAAATGTAAGAATTTATACATAGGAGGGGCTCTCCACCCCCGTCGCTTCGTCCTTATAAGTCACCTTTAACGACACAGGGAATACAGCGGCAGTGTTCATCCAGCCTGACCATCCTTCCTTCTTTGCCTCTAGGCCTGGTGGGGAGAAGGGACTAATCGTTGACGTGCAGTGTTTGAGTAGGATGTACTTCCCTTCTCTGGATGCCTTGTCTTGGCTACCCTACTTTAGGGGGATATCAGCCTAGTATATAGATAGATATATGTGGTGGGGACTGCAAGAATAATACCACTTGCAAAAGGCGACAATAAAGGACGCAGCGAGGGGTCTGGGAAGTGCCTTGTATTCTCTCCTACGAAAAAGACAAGGTGCAGAGGGGTAGTAAAGTCTCCCTGAATCCTAAATGCCTTGTCTACTTCCTTTTAATGGAGATATAAGCCAGGCATAGATTGATTATTATCCGCGTTATTATTTTTCCTGCGGTAGGAGGACCCGGCATGGTTGCAGACTAGCACCCAGGCTGGAGGAATACTGGCACTGTATTCCCTAGGTGGCAATACAGGGAAGGAGCTTAGGAGCTGGGAAGCCCTCATTTGTATTGTTTCTTCCTACAGTGAGACAAGGCACAAAAGAGGAGGGAAGATGAAGTCTATTATTTTTACAAGCTATTATTGTCATTACTACTGACGCGCTGTGTCGCACTTCTCTTCTCTGGGAGCCTAGGGGATAAGTGAGAGGAATGTATGTATATATAAGCATGGGTGTGTATGTGTGCCTTGTCTTGGCTAACCATCTTTAGGGAGATAGACTAAATTCTTTTCTTTTCTTTTTTTCAGCTGAGTTCTGTGCCAGACCTTGAAGGAATAGTGGCTCCAGCTGGTGGCAGTATTCAAGAAGCACCAAGTACCACCACCACCACCACTCCTGTTGCTGCTGGTGAGGGTGAGGGTGTTGCTGTTACCCCTAAGGAGGATGAGCCAACTCCTAACCCCACACCAGCTACAACTGCCACAACAGAGGTTACAGAAGGTCAAGACGTGGTGGATGAGATACCACCTCTTCCAGCCACCAAGCCAATAAGTGAAGACCCAAGATATGCACACTACTTCAGAATGCTAAAGATGGGTGTTCCCGACCCTGCTGTCCGCATGAAGATGTCCAGTGAAGGGGTTGACCCATCACTGCTTGAGTAAGTACTTTTACGAGTTACAACACAATGTTCACCCTTAAATCCTTGTAGCTACTGTTGTTTCTTGTCTACCAAATTCCAAGCAAGCAAAATATTCACTTTTAAGAAAGTGCATGCAAGTGAAATTGAGGATCTTAGGATAAGAAAGCCAGTCGTAAGAATAGGGTAAAGGGCTCCATACATATGAGGTGCTGATGGAGGGGTAGGGCTTGAACAAGCCCTACCCCTCCATCAGCCTCCTCCATCAGTGAAGGCTCGGCTGCTGTGGCTATCACCTTGGGGATGTTTTCAGAGGGAATGAGGCATCAGAGACTATAGATAGATAGCATAGCACGAGTCATTTTCACTTGTATCCGGGAAACATACTTGAGTATTTAAGTACAAGACTGTGTAGGTATTTATAATCTTTTTTTTACCACCCATGTGTACTGGTATGTACTAAACATAGTTTCAATTTCAGTGACCCCAATGCACCTGCTCCAGCTGGGGCATCTACTGTCAACGCAAGCAACAACTCAGACTCTGACTCTGACTCTTCGTGGAGTGACTAGCCTAATACTTTCAGAGGCTAACACAACTCCAGGGTTTCTGTGAGTCTTTAGTTACTTTAACATTAGTAGCCGTAGTATTGGTTGAATGTTGAGGTTTGTAGTACTATGCTGAAGCAGAACATGGTGATAAACTGTGTATTTCGTGTCAGTAAAACAGGTTGATTATTTGTCTATTGAAAGTACAGATAAAAGTATTAGTATTGAATAATTTGCTGACATCTGTCATGCCTTGTTATAAAGGTGTTCTACCAGAAATTAACATCTGCCAACTCTAACCACTCGTACATAGCAAAGTGCCACATTCCGAACTGTATAGTATACTGGCAAATGAGTGGTTTGAATATTAAGGGGCAAATAGTTCCTCAATAGAGTAACACATGAACTTATAGTTTTGCTAGGGTTAATGAGAGGCTATCCCTCTCACCAAGCAGCTGTCGTGAGCCAGGATTGAACCTCTCGGTCACAAGCCGAGCATTGTACCACAGAGCCACTCAGCCCAGTGTTGAATGAAACTTATAGTGTTTGTTCAGTTAAGAATTATCATCTCTTGTTAATCAGATTGATGAAAGGTTCAGGCAATGTTTACTCTTTGAGAGGAACTAAGTACAGTAAAACCTCGATATAACAAACCAATTGGGGCAGGGGGTCTGACGTTATATCTGAAGTTCGGTAAAAATACCGAACAAGTTCGCTCTATACGGGGTTTCGTTCGTTAAGACGTGTTCGTACAGAGTTGTTACAGGGGTACTGAATTTAAGTGTATTGGTGTACGTTACATTAGACAAAAATTAACAAACAATTTACTGTAAGTAGTAGGTACGTAGTAGGTAGCAAGTGGCGACAGCAACCAACCCTTCACAGTGAGAGCTAACTATGGACCGAGTGGTGTGCGAGTTGGCACGTTCATGTTCAAACAAAGTGGAGAGTTCGGCTGGCTCACCCCACGCCTCGGATATAACTAACTTGGTTTGGCCAGGAAATGACGTTTGTTATATCCGAAATTCGCTATAAGCGGGTTTGTTATATCGAAGTTTTACTGTAACTACCAACATCTGTGATATTTTCCTTCATTACTGACTTCATCATACTATTGGAGCATCTCAATTTAGCAATTTAAATTAAAAGATTGTACTTGGTTATGATAGTAAGTATTACTGCAATTTTTTTAGTATATTATTTAGTTAGTGATGATTAGGTGATTAAATAATCCACCCGAACCAGGTAGATATAGACCATGTAGGGTCAACCAGAGCTACGCCTCTCACAAAAAAGCTGCTGAGCCAAGATCGAACTCGCAACCTTTAGGTAACAAGCCGAGCACTGTATAACAGAGCCACCCGGCCTTCCTAGTGATGAAAACCTTGTTCCAATACATACTTTGATGTATGTGTGTGCATATTAAGGAGTGAGTGAGTGATTTAACGAAAGGCGCCATAACAGCCAGGGTCATACGGCGCGCATATTAAGGAAATGTTGATTATATCTTAAGATATTCTATAAAGGATATGTTACCTCAAACATAGCATATAAGCCCTGCAAATGTGCCTTATATAATACAAACACTGTAAATTTTAGTCATCGTATTTATATAATATAGGCACTAAATGTGCTGGTTGTAAAGACGTTAATTTGTATATAAATATAAAAAATTATGTGTAAACTATTGATTAATATGGATAACCCCTTACTCTAGTTCCAAATATCTTGCAAAGGGAATCCAATAGAAATGAAGGAAATTCTCAACACATCCATAAGTATAATCAATTAAATGCATTACGTTATAGTTTATGGTTGTGCTATCCACACCAGAATGATTAAGGTTCCTTCTTTAAGAACTTGTCTTCTATTCTTTCTAAAACTGTTAAAACAAACACTTACTATTGTTAGGCATTAAGGTTAAAGTTAAAGACAATAGCAAGATGATATTTTTTTTACTTTAAAGTGACACACTAGAACTGGATCATCATTCCCTTCCTCTTCTTGTCACCACCTAATTCAAAGTGTTTACATCTCTTGAGGGGAATCTGGGTCTTGATTCTGCACTTGTTGCATTCCATCTTCAGCACAATCTTCTTTGTGGTCTTTGCCTAAAAATTTATTCCAATATTAGTTACACATACCAAGAATTACATGAAAATAGTTATATCTTCCATAAGACTGTAGGCCTACCTACTTATATGCATCAGATCAGTACCATGATGACAAACTTACCTTCTTTCTGAAGATAGGCTTTGACTGGCCACCATATCCAGACTGCTTCCTGTCATAACGCCTCCTGCCCTGGGCGTATGTGCGCTCCTGTAATATAAAGACAAGCATTACACCAAAACTCGTATGAACGTGACACTCCCACGGCAGGGAAGGAACAGTGATCAATGGAAGCATAATGTGTTTCCATCTTGTTGAGTCCTGGTACACTAAAGCACACCAGATAAATGACACGGTGGAGTATTTATCTTCCTGGCACTGTTTTCCTGCTTAACACGTCAACAGTTAAAGCAGGTAGCAAGTTGCAGGATTCATCTACTGAAAATGTCAGTACATCCAAACTATTGTGAACATTAAAGTTAAATTCTCCTCCTCTGGATTCCGCAAGACAAAGGCCTCCCCTTCTCCACTCATCTCTATTGG
This sequence comes from Metacarcinus magister, assembly GCA_029783475.1. Taxonomy (NCBI): domain Eukaryota; kingdom Metazoa; phylum Arthropoda; class Malacostraca; order Decapoda; family Cancridae; genus Metacarcinus; species Metacarcinus magister. The sequence continues at coordinate 1,993,119 of JAPQNM010000023.1, forward strand.
CTGCCTATCTATTCCAGGCCACCCTTACAAAACTTCCTGTCTCATCTCTGCATCTAATTCTGTCTACCCTGTCATCTTTAATGATCTCTAGGGTGCCATGACTGCAGTGTTACTGACAAGGATCAGTTAGTCATTAATCTGTATCTACTCATGCTGATGACTTACACTTGACATATATGGTCATTAGAATGACAATTTTTAGAGTATTTCTTAAGTTTAAGCACAGAAAACACACAACAGCAAGGTTCAATTTCCATGCACAGCGATGATGATGTGACAATACTTGTCAGGAACACAAAAGAATAAAAAAGGAGAGGAGTGATCAAAAGTGCCTCGACAGGAGCAAGATAAGGATATAAAGAAGAAAGGTAAATTATGTGAGTGTAAAAAAAAGGGGTATGTGCTCCAGCAATACAGAAGAAAGTGGTTCATTATTTTAAGATGGTGGGAGACTAATGAGACGAGTGTAACAGAATGAAGTATATAGATAGGAACAAGTCCAGGGTTGTCAAACCACTGCTAAACCCTGCGGAGGCTCAAAAGAACAAGCATCGTAATAAATTAGACAAACTTATAAGCATTCTCACCTTGGACTTCTTGTACTGAGTCACTTTATGTGCCTGGTGCTTCTTGCACTTCCAGCAGAAGGTGTTACGTGTCTTGGGAATGTTCACCTGAAACCAAGATATGTGGAATTAATCATCAGATACATCAACTTATCACAAAAAGGTTATTACAATGCAAACATCAAAATACTACACTGAAACCTAGGTTGATACACCCCCTTAAAAGGAAGCAGCCAAGACGAGGCATTTAGATAGAGTTCAGGCGAGACGTTATTCTCCTTGCCCCTTCGAGCCGAGTCTTTTCCAAAGAGAAAATACAGAAGGGCTTCTCTGACCCCTTGCTCCGTCCCTTTTCATCGCCTTTTACAACTCACAGGGTATATAGTGGTAGTATTGTTGCAGCCCCCACCACAGGAGAAAAATTATGAATATTATACTGTGCATATTCCCGTCAACAGTCCAGTCTTGCACAAAATTTCCTAGGACACATTAAGAGTGACATCTATGGACAAAACATTTTTATCTTCAAAAGAAAAAAGCCCACATTTACTTGAAACATTTATTTCACACATTACTTGATTCCATACCACTCTGTCTACTAAACTAAAGATGTTTTACAACAGGTCTGGTACCATTGTATACTTACAACCTCTAAAATGGAAGGAAGTTAACACAATCCCTCGTAAGTAGCTGTTCGTCGGTCAATCGTACAAACATCTTTTCGCACCTACCCGTGTTATAAGATGAAGCCATCAAGATACTTGCCTGACTTAAAAGACTAGTCATGTGCCTTAACACCACCCGCTGAGTGAATTTAAACTTCTCACAAAGACTATTTCATCTACAAGTGTATAATGGCATAGGCCATTTTATTCACCTCATACCACACTTTAAATGTGTAGTAGGTACCTAGTCAAACAGGCTTCTGCAATGCTGGTTGACATACACCATTTAAAATTTGCAAAACCAACTACAAATCAGAATTGGCATAACACACCAGTTTTTATTTGATAATCCCAAGTGGCAGGCATTTCTGTTGCTGTCACAAACTGTGCAGCAGGCAAGATAGGAGTACTTATTATGCTTATTCTTATGTTTAACATCAATATTGACTGGCGGTAATTATAGCAGTGCATGTATTTGCCGAGTAACCGGCATAGAGCCAGCATAATGACAGTACAGCATTATAACTACTAGTACCATGGACGAATTAATGGCAAATACCAACTTCATTACGCACCATATACACATTTTTGATGCGACAACATTTCTCCGGGATAAAATCCCGACCCAGGATTGCTCCATTTGAAATTAATCTAACCGAACCTTTAGTAATCTGACCTGACCAAAGCTAACGTAGGCTATGGTATGGTAAGTCAGGTTATAAAATGTTTAGTTAATTCATTGCAAATAGAGGAGGCTTGAGTTGCAACTTATGCATTCCTATAATCTAGAACTTCCGATGGTTTTGTCAAGTTCACCGTGCACTGAAACCTAAAGAAGTGTTCAGTACAGTACGTATCTTGTGCATTACTGAAATATTACAGATTGGTTAGAAGCAATACATAGTTATGGAGATTCATCACTGAAGTTACTCCAGTCATTCTATGTGCAATATCTTCAATTTAATCATTCTTGCTGCTAATTGTTTGTCTTGGTTAATAAGATGAACTTCCCGTTATTGATTATCTATACTATTATGAGATGTGAGAGCAAGTTAATAATGCAGACCATCAAGCAGTATGTTAAATAATGTGAAATACTCCTGGCTCTTTTGTTTGAGGTGGGAGAGTGGGTAGTCACACACCTGACTTGCCTCTCATAACTAACATATGGCAAGGAATCTTCCCCAATTTAAAACAAATTGGTATCAAATTAACCATATTATTGTTCTCCCTGGAAAAATTCAAGCAAATTACATCCTCCTCTAATACAAGAGATAAGTTAGGATGTAATAAATTTCAACATAAACACATATGCCACACATTTACAAACTACCCAACAACCTATATGATTAAAAGCGCATCATTTCAATTATAATTATGAACTCAAGGAACAAAAAAGTAGCTTGTATCTATAATTATTGAAATGATTATTGATGCTAGCACGTGCATCAACCTGTTAATAATCAGCAGCCATATATAAGGCTTCAATATTGTCACGCAATTTTAATAATGATGCATTAGTCGCTTATCAATAACTAGCCAGTCCTTTGGTGTACATATAATTCAATATAATTAGGGTGGAAGACCATGATACCTCAATCGAGTCACATGGTGTAAATCAGCTGATCCAATTCTACTCCCTCATACCTCTTCAACCTCATATTGCAGCACTGTAATATATCACTAACTAGCAAATTTATCAATGAAGACATTTATAAGACTGTACCATCGTTTAGAGTGTGTGAATAATGCAGAAACTTCTCGAAATAACCGGACACCTTCCAGCAGCCCCCACGTTGATGACATGTAAACAAACGAAAGTCATGCGAGTTTCGACCTTACCAGTCTAGTCATGGACGGCTTATAAACACTCATAACTATCAAGTTTCACTCACTTGCCGACTATAAACTTATACAATATAATTTCCAGTCAGCACTGTACACAATTTGCAGGCCATCCACCACGTACCATTTTCCCAGACGCGGATTATTTCTGATTTCTACAGGACTTCAAGTGCAGCACAAGTCGATCCCCTGACACGGAGCCTCAAAGGACCGGAACAAGGTGAGTCTCGCCACCAAAACGTCCACACCCGTGGGCCTCACAATCACATACAAATGTACTTTATTTGTGATATTTATAAATGAAACATAAATTCATTGAGTTTGCTATATTTTTTTCGTATTATTGGTGTATAATTTGTATTATAAATATTTGCAGGAGAAAGAATAGGAAGATATTAGAAGTGCGTGTGACGTCAGAGGAGGAGCCGGGCGGCCAGCCAATCAGAGGGGAGGTGGCGGCGTGAACCGCGGCCATCAGTTGGTTTGAAATCGGTCTCGTGTGTACGTCTCGACACCACGAAGGAAAACACCCAAAATGTCGACCACGGACAAGGCTGTCGCTAACGCTGACGAACAGGTCACGAAGGGAACCAAGAGAGCAGCTGAGGTACGTCTCGGACCTGGAATTACGCTGTATTTAGTGCATTTATTTAATGTGACTTTTTTTGATACTCTGTAGTTTTGATTTTGACGGCGGGCATCCCAGGACTTGTGTTTTGGAAGAGTGTGAGGGTGAGAGGCGGTGGTGGAGAGTGGGTAGGCGTTGATGTGTAGTGGTGTGTGTGTGTGTGCGTGTCCCCGCCGCTAGCCAGGGTGTAAGGGCATCACACAACATCTAAGTGTTAACATCTCGTAGATACACGCGTGTCAGGCAAGACTCACTCCCTCTATTGTGACTGTCTTCTCAACACAGGCTGCACCAGGCCAAGGGATCACGATTCTCATTCATGGATACATTAGTGTGTGTTGAACCAGTATTGCATTGTGTGTTGTTTCGTACTGTCAGAACATTTTAGTTTCGGTGAGAGGTGGTGACCGCAGATGGTGACGGTGCGAGGCTAGAAATTTCAAAGTTGGCGGGAGCGGTGGTGGGACCCGGCGCGAGGCTAGCCAGGACCTCCTTTTTGGCGCGCAACCCAACTGTATAAATTTAATAGTTTAGTTATGATTACCTTATTCTCCCTAATGCCTACTTCACTTTTGACTTTGATTAAAGGATGAACACGAGGTTGATGACTTCACGTTGCCAAGCGTAATATCACTTGGGTTGATCATGAATGTTTCAACAGCACGAGTAAGAGCAAACCTGATAAGAGTCATGGCTGGACATTGCCTCTGCCTGGAGAATGTTATTAATCTAGTTGACTAACATTAAGTTTGTCAGTGTTGTCATATGAGGGAGTGTATGAATCTAAAGTGTTCAGCGATAATTTTATACCATTATTGAACGGACGTAATGCTGGGGGCGGAGTGGAGGCAGCTGTGCGTGTCAGGCTTGCTGTGCCACGCCACGGAAACCCTGATGATTAATTAACACTGGCTTATTGTCGGTCAGCCTTATGGAAAGCCTACTTCGTGTTGTGTTGGCTTATATGAATTTATACATGAATAAAATGCAAGGAGGGCTTTGAAAAGTGATGTACTGAAACAGATGAGAGGGTTACAGTTGGATCGATCCGCTTCAAGCTAGACCAGTCAGGACGGGCTGGTGCCTTGTATTAGTTATGAAGTTCCCGTTACTTTCAAGAAATATCTTGCCGGCCTTAGATTAAAGTAGGTCTACTTTATTTCATAAATTTTATGGTTACATAAATTATATTGACTGGAGGTGTAAGACATTGAAAATTGTACATAGGATGTAGTTTCTTCCGGAAAGCTTGACTGTAGGGCTGTCATCCCGGCGGGGGCCTTGGGTGTGGGTTCCGCCCGTGTTGCTTTGCCGCTGCGGCAAGGGAGACTCACCCTTATGCCGTCGATGCTGGCGCAAGGGATTTTCGACCTTACAGCGGGGACGCGGCGTGGGTACCACTGCTGCCGCCGCCGCTCCCTGAGACCAAAATACTTCGCGGGCGGCTGACGGCGGGGTGGGGTGGAGGGGGGGGACCACTACGCCGGGAGCGGTAGTCTGGCAGGGGAGAGGTAGGGCCCTTAGGAGCCGGGTGATAGCCCTGTAGGGTGGAAAGTACAGGGACACTCTCTCTCTCTCTCTCTCTCTCTCTCTCTCTCTCTCTCTCTCTCTCTCTCTCTCTCTCTCTCTCTCTCTCTCTCTCTCTCTCTCTCTCTCTTGCCTTTCTCCATACGTTACTGTTGACTAATACCGATTTTCCTTGTTACAGGAGGAGACCGATGATGCGAAGAAGCTGAAGGGAGAGGAGAATGGAGAAGAGGAACTGGAGGAAGAGGAGTTGGAGCCGGAGGATGAGGAAGACCTAGTAGGGGATGCTGAAGAAGAACTAGACGAGGAACCTGAGGGTATGTATGATCCATAGTACTATATAATAACTACTTAAAACATTGTAATATTGGCGATATGTTGCTAACTTTGCAATAAGGTGCCGGTTCATAATTAATGTGATGGCTTTTGACAGAAGAGGAGGAAGGCGAGGGTGAAGAGGGAGAAGGAGAGGAGGACGAAGAAGAAGAAGATGCAGAAGACGCGTAAGACAGCTGCAGTTGAAGACCGGCGATGCATCCCAAAGCCGGGGACCACCTGAGGATGCCCGGCCGGGGGGCTGAGGGCGATGGGCTGTGCTCCAGTTTTTATTATTGTATTGTATTATATTTCACGTACCTGTACAGTCAGTGTGAGAGTTGTGTGCGAGAGGGAATGACAGAAGTGCCCCTCGCCCTGCCCCCCCCGGCTCGACGGAGCTCAAGCGTCCTCAACCCAGCAGTGGCGACGCCCGCGCCCACCTGCCGCTCACCTGACCCTCGCACACCCGTATGGGTGATAGGGTCATGGTGCCCCGGCGCAGAAAGGCAGCATGAGAAGCAGGAGGATGGGGGCGCGGCACCAGCGCACCAGTCGCCAACACACCTCGTGTAGTGTCTATTTTCCATTGATACCAAAAGCAAGCAGGGCTCCCTATTTTATTTTTCTACAGTGCATCTCTTCTGAACTGATGTGTTTTGGGCAGTACAACATAATTTTCATTCTTTAATTTCATAGAGTGACAAGTGTCTCATTTTGTGTGAAAGTCAATAAAGCTTAAGTTGTCTGTATATGTGCTGTCTCATTTTGTGTCTTCATCCAAGTTGCGCGACCAGACGAGACTCACGCTCGGGACTGTCACCACGTTTATAATAAAACTGAAAATAGTTTTATTAACCAGAGTTTCCTTACCAACCACATGGATGGACGACAACAACAGTACCTGGCATTATTTCTATGGTATTTTATTTAATAAAGGACTTAGTATTACATCCTATTTCATTGTCCTGCATGATCTAGTTTGCTTGGTAAATGGGAATCTAGTGTAAGGGGTCGGCAAGGCCGCTCTTGTAGGGTTTCGAAGTCTATGCAGTGCAGGTGGGCAGAGTGTTTATGTGGCCATTTATTACCTGCTAGTTACTGAGGCATGTTGGGGACGGGTGGGTTTGGTACAGTACTCGGTCGTGGCCTAAAGGTTGCGAGTTCGATCCCGACTCACGGCAGCTACTTGGTGAGAGAGGCAGCGCTCTTTCGTTATCCCTAGCATAGCTTCTCTAGCCACCTGTTCAGGGAATTATTTTATCACCTTTACTGAGGCATGTTACATTTGGCAACGCTGGTCAGGAGAGGGGCGGAGTAAGGTAACAAGGACGTATTAATCTACCGCGTGAATTATGAATACTCGATTTGATAAAAATTACAATTATTCGAGGATAAAGTAAAGTGTGGTATTTGTATGAGAGAAAACGGTTACTCGCGAGGCAGCTGTCTGTCATCACGTGCGTGGCGGTGATAATCGAATCCCCCCCGTCCGGTTGGGGCTCGCTTGGTGAACTTGTGGCATGTGCTGCTCTAATGGTTGTACGTGAATTAAATTAGAGTAAGGGGTTTGCACTTTAAAGGTTATTATGTGTGTTTAAATGACAAATCTATTTACACATGGTTTATATGAAACAATGAAATATAAGAGTAAAATGGCTATAATTGATCTTTTGCACTTAATTATGATTTTACTTTGAAAGTTCTTACTTCTGCAACACATGTATTTTGTTGAGACGAAAGACCAAGTAGAACAGAACATTCACAGAGGGGGAAGGGGGAAGGGGGAGGTGTTTAGTACAACTTTCTCTCACTTTGCTGTTGTTATCGCTCTTTTATTGATTGTTATCGTTTGAAATAGTTGAAACCCTGAATAAAACTAGGAATATTTATTATTTATTATACAATGTAAAATGTCTACCCTTATTTTTATTTGCTTACTATCAATCTTTTTTATTTATTTATTTCGATTAGGGACTAATAAACACAAGAGTACGAACTTCTTAAAATCTGCTGTTTCCTGACAAACTTCATGTAGTAGGTATGATACTGCAAGATAAGTCAACGCTCTACATTTACTGACTTTAAAGGGTAAGTTGTGAGTGTGTGTGTGTAAAATTATTTGCATAAAAGTATTGAGTGCGTGCATTTGTGAATGTTCAAGGGCATGAGTAGTTAGTTGTTGTTTTTTCAGGACAACTATTTTATCGTGTATATATATATATATATATATATATATATATTCTCTCTCTCTCTCTCTCTCTCTCTCTCTCTCTCTCTCTCTCTCTCTCTCTCTCTCTCTCTCTCTCTCTCTCTCTCTCTCTCTCTCTCTCTCTCTCTTTGCGTTTCGATATTGGAATGGAGCAAAATAATCAGTATTGTGGGACCACTAGTGAAAGAAGATCTCCCGACACTCAAAAAACCGAGAAATACTAGTGAACTCACTTGCGTACTGAAGCTCTTCATTTCCACTCTGAGAAAGTGAATATTAGAAAACACAAGTACACAGCTTTAAGGGAAAACTCTAACATATTCTCGGATGTAGAAGATAAACTTGAACCACGGCTCATTCCTATGAAAAAATTTCATTATATTAATATTATCATTATCATTATTATTAGTATTGTACTTTTTTATTTATTCATATATTATGTATATGTATATATTTTTTTTTCATTGTTTAATGGCTACGCCTGGTGTTGTAAGCTATTAGGAAATGTTTCAGAGGCATCATGAGGTATCGTTATCATGCGCCTGGCAGTAAGGCGCACCTTATTGAGTGAAAGTATCGTAAGTTGTCAGCATCATATTCCAGCAGCGAATGTATAAACTTGTACTATGGAGGGTTCTGTGCTTTTGTAATCTTGTTTATGGCATAAGTATTTAGGTATTGTGTTTCTGCACATGGTTAAACGTTCAGTGGAAAAAATAGCTGATACTTAAGATAAGTGATCAAATCGAAAATTGATGGAAAAAACAAAATCAAAGACGACAAATATTGAGAGACACCAACCCAGGCCACGTAGGAAGGTCTAACATAGTAAAGACTTTGGAATTCCGTCTCGATATCATTCGACGTTAGTTGAAGCAATTGCCCGTCACAATAACATTAAAGGGGGAGGAGAATGTACTGCAAGAACACGTGTCTGAAAGAACAATTGTATCCCCACCATATTGTTGCATATTGCATTTTCTGGTGTTTCTGGAGGTGCAAGAAGGGGCTTCCATCCTGTCAGTAAGGCTAGAGGGAACCAATCAGTGGCGCGCGACAGGATGCTACGTCACGGCAGGATCCATACGACCGATGGATCGGTGCAATGTCTATGTAGTAACATGTCGGAACACTCTTTTGAATTAAACGGTTTCTTCCCGCGCATCGATGGTTGTGACGTATGCTGGGGTTTTGGAGCTCAGTCGCTCTCTTGTGGGTCACGGTCAAGGTCTATATAGTAACAGGTCGGGACACTCTTTTGAATAAAAGGCGTTTACATGTAGTGTCAAGTTGACTTGATAAAATCTGAGCAAGTCTGAGCCAGATCTTGGCAAATCCACCCAAGATACGAATTTCTCCGTCTGCCCTGTGACCAAACAACCAATCAGGGCACAGCAACATCCAACTTCATCTACCAAAGACACCCAACGGGATATATTTCGAATAAATCAGAGGAAAGTAAGATGTTTGAGACCATTACAGTGGGTTTAATACATAAGATTTATATTATATATGTTGCTTTTGATATAAAAAAATATAAAAAAAAACAAGCATAATGATTGAAATATATTAGTGAATTTGCAGTAAATAGCGACATGTTGGCCTCTAACCTTGGCGAGGAGGGCGGGGCATGTGTAGTTTCATATCAGGATATATTTTCGAATAAATTTCAGATGTTATTAGATAAAAATAACTGCATAGAATGTAATAATATATATTACTGTATTTATTTAATAGTAAAAGAAGACAAGGCAAATGCTGTTATTGGATATTTAGAAAGGATAACTATGATGCATTATCGTACATAACAATCATGTTGTGTCATGTTTGGCTCGGTAGATTAACCTCGATATATGGATATATCGATGTATCGTTACAGATAATATATATATATATATATATATATATATATATATATATATATATATATATATATATATATATATATATATATATATCTCAGCATTTATACACTATAAACACCATTATAATTTAATAACATCATTATTACGTGTGAATTAGGATGTGAAAATATAGTAGAAGCAATAAAATAAATAAATAATAATGCTTTATCGAGGTAAGAGGAAATGAGCTTTGCCCCAAGAGGCCATAACTCTGCCCATTCAAGAGGCTGTAGCTCCGCCCTCACGTTGGTTTTTTGTTAAGGAAGCGCATTAAAATATTATATAAGGATAATAATGAAATAAACTTAGCGTTAGGTTAGCCACGGAGGGTTATAGAGTTAGGTTAAGAATGACTATTGATAAAAGGGAACAAGATGCAGGCAGGAGACGAGATACTGCTAGCTAGCAGTGCGTTAAGGACTTGTGGAGACTGGCGGTGAATGTGTTGTCTCTGCCGCTGCTGCAAAAAAGTGATCTTGCGCATGCGCACCTCCCTCTATCCAAACAGGACGCCCAAACGTGTTCATGAAGGACATGGCCACTGATGTAAACACCTAAAATGGTTCCTTTCTGCGCATCGACCGTTGTGACGTACTACATGGTATTTGAGCTCAGTCGCTCTCCTGCTGGTCACGGTGACGGATGTATGCTCCACGCTGTCGTGTCGGCTCGCCATCACCCTATCTAGCGTCATGCCCAACTCTTGTGTAGTTCGTGGTTGTTTCATAAATGAAACCGGTGTACATTTACATAACTTTCCCAAAGATGAACAGCAAAAGCAAAAGTGGGCTGCTTTATGCAATCGAAGGAAGCCTATTTCTGTTCATTCGAAAATTTGTAGCCTCCACTTCAAGGACTCAGACTACAAGAGGAATCTGATGTACGAATTGCTGGGGATTCCAGTACCTGTGAATAAGTTAAACCTGAAAGATGGAATCCTACCAACACTACGATTGCCAACATTTGCAGGTAGGGGTCATAATTTCATAATATCCTAACGATAACTGTGAGATGCTAGAACTGTGATGCTGTGGCCTAACACAAGGTCTTTTATTTCCATAAAAGCTGACAAGAAATGCTCGTGGCTGTGTGGTGGTTATGTCTGTCAATATAAGAGCCATCCCTTTACACCGTTTTCTGTGCTTACATAACAATATTGGCCTATTCTACAGAGGAAGGATCCACGTGATTTAACATTTTTTAAGCTACGCCTCTTCGCATTCTGGCACGTATGGGCGGGGCTGAAATTGTGACGTCACCTGGACCCCAGCTAGAACGTCTGTTGTCAAAGACATTAGTGTATGCATGAGTGAGGACTTTTCTCTGACTGTGAGAGAATGCCCTGCAAATGTGCTGTTTATGGTTGTTTATCTAGTTATAAGAATCACAATAGTGATATTATTTTCCATAGATTTCCTAAAGATGAAAAGCTTAAAAGAAAATGGATGTCATTATGTCATCTATTTAAAAAGTTCAAGGCTAACATTGCAAGGGTATGCAGCCGCCATTTTAAGTTGAGTGATTACGAAAGCCATTTAAAATACGAACTTCTTAATCTCCCTGTACCCAAGGGGCTTCAAATACTGAAGGCCGGAATAGTACCAATGCTTCACCTGCCATCACCTTTACGTGAGTCACACTGTCCTATAGTCAGACCGACCTAAGGCCTTGGTCAGGGTGTGACCATCGTGGGGAATACCCGTGTGACAGCGGTGCCACGTGTCGAGATTTGCGCGCAAACTCAAATCAATTTCGTATTTAAAAAAATTTACAAGAGGCATCTGGCAACATCCGGGTGCGGACTCACACACACACTGATGGTCAGGTCAAGGTCGCGAGCGTGACTGGGAGTATTTCTACAACTAGGATTTCAATGTATTTTCAATGTATTTTTCTTTCTTACTTATTTCAGCTTATTTTATCGTACTTTCCTTCACGATATCATCTAAATACAATTGTTAAACTGCTTATCCATCCCAAAACGAAAGGGAAGTTCATTAATAGGTACTGCTTTTTATTAGTACCACTGTAAAATATGTATGCCACGTTTCTTTATATATATCTTATCCATTATAAGCTTACTGTTTCTACATACATTATAATACTATGAATAAACGTGTATGCATATTTCCTGATCATGTCTGCCATGGTTTTACTTATATTGAAACATTTCTACAATGCGGATTAAAAGACACGTGGCAGGCCTGTAAAAGGGTAATTCCCGACTGTTTACACTCGCCACCCGAGGTGTATGGTTGGTCTGACTTTTTTTTTATAATATTAAAAAATTTCATCGAGAACATTTGGCTGGAATCACAGCCAATAGTGTCAATGAAATGTATCACTATATTCCTGAATTAATCCGATAATTGCCCCGCATCCCTCGACATCCTGACCTTTTTTCCGCCTTCCACCCATCACGAGGTCAGGTCAAGTTGCCAGGTGTCTCATTCAGTACAACTTTGCAAAAAAATAGCCGTCATGCGGTTCCCCGCATGCGAGGGGTTAAACAAGCATTTAAAAAGTAATTTAGAATTAAATAAAAGGTTTGAAGTGTTATCTGAAGGACAGACACTTGGTTGATACAAGTTGAACTTGTACTGGACAGAAAGTGAACGGGGGTCAGGCTTGGCTACTGCTGACTCAATGCTCCTCACTCCTCAGAGACTCAGTGTCTCCATGTCCTTGGTAGTGAGAGGATTACCAATTAGGCCACAACATTGACAGACAGAAGAGGAGTCAGAGGACCACAACAGTCAGCAAAAAAGTAAGAATGCTTGCTGGTAGTGGGAGAAAAAAGGCAGTTGAGTGGAATGAAGTTGACATTTTAGAAAATGTAAAACAGAAAGCAGCCTGTAAATACTGCAACCAAATAATTAGTCCAAAAATTGAAAGAGTGAGAACTCACATCCATAAATGTCCCAAGAGGAGAGATCATTATAGGGAAAAGGCAGCTGAGTTACTGAGGATTGTGAGGATTTTGTTTTGTTTAAAGGGAGGCTTACCCTCTGGAAAAAAAAAGTTTTGAATCTTTCAACTTGAAAGTTTGATGTTATACTCAGACTATGGATGCCGAAATGTTGTGAACATATGAATGTAGTACGTCATGACGTCATAACGTTTCAATCACGTTTTAACCCTCACCGCCCACGTGGCATTACCTGTTCGTCCCGCACACCAATGACGGCAAGACAAGAACACACAAAATATAGTGAAGAGAAGCAGTGCGAGGACAGAGGAAGTTAATGTGAGGTCATGAGAATCTAGATGTAGCATGATTGTTCCTCCCATTCAATGCAGAGGAGCGTTGTCCCCGTGCCAACAGAAGTGTGTGTGTGTGTGTGTGCGTGCGTGCGTGCCCGTTACGCCGCTTATCGTATCGTTATCTCCCGTCGCCTTCCCGCAGATGCGAGAGTATTGTGTTATCATTTATTTTAGTTTTGCTTTCACTCAATTTATTTTCCTTTTCGTGTGTGTGTGTGTGTGTGTGTGTGTGTCTAATTACATGTCATCCTCCATTTTCAGGTGAAGACTGGCGGGATAAGAAGCACACCTCCGACAAAGGAAAGCAGGTGAGCATACACAGTGTGTTATTGTTAGGTAGGTGAGGTGAGGGAGCCGCCTCCCTTTCCTTCCTCTTGGAGAAACATTTGTATTTTTAGAATGAATATTTTTTATGCCTAGTAATAATGTATAGTTTGCTTGCTATCCCATGTATCCGGATGTGGACGCCTAGGTGATTACATAGAGTAGTTGTGAGGCAAACTGATTGAGTGCACCGCCTAGCACACCTACTCTCATCTTTCTTCCTGTTGTGTGGTGGCGTGTACCCCATCCCTCCTCTCACCACCAGGGCTTGTCTTGAGTTTCTTCGATACCCTCCAACTAAAATATAAGACAAGATTCCAGGGCCCATAACATTGACAGGAACTTTAATGTACTCTGAGATATCATGACTGACAATTCTTGCCTCCTAATAACGTGCTGCACAAGTAATACATAGATAGATTTATGAAGTACTTTATTCATTCTTAAACGGGGAAAGGCGTCTCCTCAAACCTGTCATTTTCTCACGCTAGCTGGACGGGCCGGTTTGGGGTGAAAGTGCCGCCGCTAGAACCTAAGGATTATAGACGTGGGTGTGGGCACATAGGTGGTCATATGTTATATGTTTATGCGTGGTCCTCACATTGCTTAAACTACTGGCTAAAATCGATTCACTATGAATATTATTATACATCTGACAGTGTTGTGCTGCCCGTTGTCCTTACCAAACAGGCAGCACTATAGATTCATATTTTGTTCTTCGGTAGCCCAAGTTATGCAATGGCTTCATGCTGCACTTTAACTTTGGGGAAGAATAAAGACGCTACACGTGAACAGCTGACGGCTAATGTATCTGTATAAAACGAATCAACCTTTGAAGGAAATAACATATCTAGAAGTGCGGGTCTGGAGCATCTTGTGGTACTGCACTGACTGAAGCACTACAGAGATGGCGGGGTTCATGAAATACCTACACGGGGAATGCAATCTGGCAAGAAGCGGACGATATAACAGGGCACCATTAACGTCATCAAGCGGCAAGTGGAGGCCAATCCTTACGCCACAGTGCAGGCAATTAAGGAAAAGAACTATAGACTGCTCAATGATGTGTCGACTTGAACTGTTCGTCGCGTTCTGTATGAAGACTTTGGTTACCGTAGACACTGTGCCATCCCTAAGCACGGGAGGATGCAAGAAAATGTGCTTCGGGTGTTGTCAGTGAGCCGCGCGTTGAATCATATGTTGTAGAAATAATTAAATAGATGTTCTTCATTGTCAGGCTGAAGGGTGGTAGTAGCTGTCAGTCGTCTATCAGCATATCCATCACGATTATATTGTTAATGTTTATTTTTTGATGGATTTTAATAATGATAATGATAACTGTCTTTATTGTTGCTGTGGTTGTGGTTGCATATTTACCTCACAGTTTGCTTGATAATGTCGTTACTGTTTGCGTGAGTAAGAACTGGGGAAGGGGAGGAGGTACGTGGATGATTGTATCGCTGGCAAGAAAAGTACGTTAGGGTACAGGAGAGTGCGAAGTGGGGAGATAGTTATAAGGATGTGGAGTGGAAGTACATTGAGGGGGCATGGTGGGGGGGGGCAGGGAGCACATTGATTGGGAGGAGAATGTAATGGAGTGGGGCTTGTGGCTCATTGTAGGGGAAGGTAAGGGGTGGGATGGGGCGGGGAACACCGGGTAAACATCAGCACACTTGGGGTCTGTGCTGTGAGTCAAATGAGTTTCCACTACTAAGTACGTGGTGATGAGTGACGTCATTCTTCTGGACGATCTCTAACATGCGTCGCACCACCACCACCACCACCACCACCATCACCGTAACTCACACTTACCTGTAATTATTTTTTTTCTTTTCAATTCTTAAGATTACGTCCTTATTCCATGAAGTGATAAAGAATGTCAGTTTAATCTTGCTGATGAGTCCTGAGGTATGTGTTGCTTCTCTTGGAGTGAGTCGGTCGTCGGTCGCAGGGCGTGGGCGACTCGTAACATCTGTTCTGCCTGTGGTTATTATGTTACCTCATACGTCATTATCTCAAGGTGACCACGTGTTTAGAGTCGGATGTTCACCCATGTCCACTTGCAACACACTCAGGTAACCGCCCTCACCCCTAGCTCGGTATACCTGGGTAGCTAGACGAGTGTGTGTGTGTGTGTGTGCACGGGGTGGTAGACTACCCTCACGTAAGTTAAAAGTAACCACCATTCACCCTCACTCTTATGGTGAAGGACTAGAGAGTCGACATAAACACGACCAGCCTGTCTGTCAGCAAGGGGGAAGTCTGGCACCTGAATGGGACGTCACTGAGGTTGGCACTCCTGAGGTTGCTTCAGCTACGTGTGGCCGTCGCTCCGTCAGAAGCACGTGAACAGCTGTCTGCCTCGCCTCATGCATCGCCAGGAGGTTCATGTCCACGTTGCCAATAAAATGACTCACGCCGAACGAGGAAAAGAAAGAATATGCATTTTTCACGTCTCGTCAGGTTTAATTCCTCACCTTCTTATACCATCATCATTATTCTATTTTATATTAATCGTTCCTTTTTTCCTCCTCCTCCTCCTCATCTCTCCGCTTTCTCTTTTCCTATTCTCTCTCTCTCTCTCTCTCTCTCTCTCTCTCTCTCTCTCTCTCTCTCTCTCTCTCTCTCTCTCTCTCTCTCTCTCTCTCTCTCTCTCTCTCTCTCTCTCTCTTATATTGGGTGAAATTCATTTATTGCGTCACCCACACTCCACATTCTCTCATTCACCTCACCGCCCTTTCTCCTATACTCACTCCATCACCCTTCGCATCTCAACACTTGTAGTACTCACTGTCTTCCCCTCTCTTCACTCCCCTCTCTTCACCACGCACACCTTCCATACCCTTCATAATCCCTGCGTCAGCTTTATTTCTCTATTATGTCATCGGCTTATGCATCTTAACCTCTCTATGACCTTCTTTGCATTTTCTTTCTCTTTTTTTCTTTCCTTCCCATTTTCTTTCTTTTCTTCGAGAATGTTGTGTGTTCGTGCGTTTTCCTTTTTGCAAGCTGTTTAGGGTCAAATGTCGAGGACACGGATGAGTATTTTTGTATGCCACTTCCCTCTAGGCGTTTAAACCTCTATTTTCTTTTTCTTCCTCGTGTGTGTGTGTGTGCGTGTGTGCGTGTGTTCACAACTGGCGTACGATTCTCCGTTTTCTGTTTTGAGCCCACCTCCCCCCTCCACACACAAACACCTTTGACCCTTTCCAGGTGTAACTTGTCCCTGTGTTAAGGCAAGACCATCAGGCTCACTACCGCACCTCCTGCTCGGCCGTGGGATGTGTTGGCCGGAGGAACATTACGGCACTGTCTTGACCGATATAATAGTGCTCTTTATTTATTGAAGAGTCGCGGGGAATAACATTTCCCTCACCCTTTGTTGTATGTGTTGTCAGTGTGGCAGATTCGCCTTCGTTCCGTGATTGACATAATTTTCTAACCAGAGTCAAAACATTTTCTTTGTACTGTAGGGATGACTTGTGATTTTTGGGTGAGACGGGGTAGTTTGTCATATGCGTGTGTGGACGGAGCAGAGTCGAGGTGATGTTGAGGTAATCGATCAGGTAGTTGTATCATTTTTGTATTTAGTGTGATCTTGCCTCCCTCAAGTAGTTCCCGTATTATTGGTAATGAGGTGGTGCGTGGAATCAGAGGTAAGGAAAGTAAGCAAGTATTAATAATGTCGAGGCTAAAGAAGATAAGCTGGCAATGCACCTTCTATCAAGACGATCAGAAGTATTGTTGTTGTTGTTATTATCATTATTATTACTCAACTGCTTGCCATTATCTCTCTTAGTAACCAGTCGCTGATCTGACACCGTGGGAACCTTGAGTACTGAGGTGCTGATGCAGGTGGTGGGTGTGCATGGAGCCACAGAGGAGCTGGTGCAGTTATTCCATGCTTCGTCTCTTATGTTTCCTTCGCAAACGTTTGGATCCAGTAACCAAGTGCCAGCCACGACAAACCTAAGAACTTCAAAATGTTGACAACGCTCTCCTAGAATTCCGCTCGTCTAGCACGGTAACAAAACCATTGGTGACATCTGCAGTGTTTTGAGAATGAATCGCAGCAAACTCATTCACACGGCGATAACTGTGTGGTTGTAGTATATAAGAACTCTTCGCTCGGGTCTGACATGCCTGAGGCCGGAGCTCTGCGCTGCTTACTAACCTTAGGCAAAACCATGAGACTTTTCTGGCCGCCTTCACGTGTACCTTCTCAGTTTATGACCCTCATTACTGAACAGGATGGCTGCTAGGGGCCGCTGTTGCTGCTCTGACAACAGCGCGTCACCACCCTCCCCCTTTACAAACAGGGCGCCATCTCAGAGGAGGGGCAGCAGCTCGCGGCCTCCTGGCCAGGTGTGGAGGTGTCTGTTAGGTAGTGTGTTCATGGGGTAACTTGTTAACCCTCTCACATGGTTTGCATACAGAGTAAAAGCATGCAGGGGAGAGGCATTTCTACCCTTGGTCTCCCACCAACATGCCTCCCGAGACTCACCACCTCCACCACCATTCTGGCCACCGTGGTTGATCCTTGCCTGCACACGGCAGCTGCACACATGTTAACAAGACCGCCTCGATAACTTATAGGATGGGAATCACATACTAACACCTTGGTCTTGCAGAAAAGGCCTTGTGCTGTGCGACGATCCACGGGATGCAAGTACTGTCATAACGTCATGGAACTAAAAGCCATGTTATTCAGAGGGATATTTATTTTTAGCCACGAGTCTCAGACAATGCAAAACTTAAACTAAACATGAACAAGACTTACCTGAGGCGTCTCCTCCTGGAGAATTGTATTTCCAGACATGTCAGCGTGTCTTCAACAGCTTCAGGCCCTGTTTGAGTAGGAGAGCGTTTAAGATACCTCATGCAGGTGAGGGGCGTGGTTGGCAGAATGATATCACCCTCTACTCCCTCCCTTTCCACAAATCTCGAAAGTGGAAAAAAGTGACGCGGCATTATCAGCGGGTGGCGGGAAGGGTGAATCGTGGAATAGAAGGAATGTAGATAAGGAAGTGAAGACATGTGGCGGAGGATAACCAGGAAAGATTGGTGGGTGGAACCAGGAAGAGCGGGAAAAGAAAGAAAATAATAGTTAAGAAAGTGATGGAAAGTGTGAGGAATGAGACGGCTTGGGTTAAAAAGTGGATAAAAGTGGGGTGAGAGAGGGAGGAAGAGAAAGGTAAACGGGGGGAAAGGGAGATGGTGTGATGATGATGATGATGATGATGAGAGAGAGAGAGAGAGAGAGAGAGAGAGAGAGAGAGAGAGAGAGAGAGAGAGAGAGAGAGAGAATAAGTTCAGATGAAAGAAGTGAAGGGGCAAAGTGTAAAATAAGTGGGAGGAGAACTGGAAACATGTATATCGGATGGAAAGAGAATGGGAAAGAGAGAAAGGCTGAATAAAGAGGGACAGGAACCTCTGACCTCAGGGTCAATCGGCGGCCACACACACACACACACACACACACTGTACGCAGCTGGTCTTGGATGTGAATTGAGGACTGTTATCGCTTGATGGTGATGTAGAGATGTGCAGTTTTGGAGGTGCACCAAGAGGCGAGGCGTTTTGTTATGGAAGAATGTCCACCACGATTTTGGCGCCGCTGCCGCCTTGAACACGGGGTTCCTGCGTTCAGTAGAACGCGGCGACGCTTTGCCGAAGCCCGAGAATTCCCGAGAGGGTGAGCAATCACCATGAACTAATGATGTGATGGGAAGATGGGGCGCCGCGCTGCTGGAGGCTGGGCCACCTGCAGCATTCGTGGTGCGGCATTGTGTAGAGCCTCTGGCAATAAAACCCTGTACTCCGGCACGTCTTCTTGAGGAAGTGCACCATCCAGCCGCCGTGTAGCTGGTAACAAATGCAAGCGCGGAGAGCAGCATAAGGCAGCAAACAGGTATGGTGTTGAGTCTTAATATACGAACACCAATCATTGGTCTTTTCGTTTCCAGGGGTGCCATGGTGCGAGGCAAGAAAAAACAGACAGCTTTGTCTCAGGTGGACTGAGATTGTTCAGCCATCAAGAACATGTATACGTGACGCCCTGGGCTAGGGGCGTGGCTGGGGTGCAGAGTAGGCGGGGTTGTGGTGAGAGGTCTTGCCCTAGCTGGTCTTGTCGATACCATGGCTAGGGGCTGTGTCCTGCGGAGGGGGCCTCCGTGCATGTCGAGGCGACCTCCATAGTGGAAAACAAAGGAGTCCAAAAGACAGTCTCGGCAGGCACAGCAGCCAATGCATCCATCGCGTTAGGTCACCTCGACGACCCGATGAGTGTCATGGCTGGTGCCAATATATATAATCTGAAGTATTCCTGAGCCTTCAAGCGGTGCTCGGGGTGATGGACGCTGACAACACGCTGCTACTGCCTCCCTCCCTTCGGCGTGATGCTTGCCTCATACTTCCTTGATCCGGATGCTCATCCTGTTGCTGCTGCTGCTGCTGCTGCTGGATACGGGATCATGGTCCTCCACGCCGTGCAGCACGCAGGAACACTTGGTAGCAATAGTCTGGAATAAAAGAGCATTTGTAAGGAAAGTTCTGTGGAGCACTTTGTAATCAATGTTTGTTTGACGCCAACTGTAATTGAGTTGCTGGTTTGATGCATTATCTAGCAGTCTGCAAATAACAAGACCTTCAGCATTACATCATGAACGTTGACTCGCTGAACTTTGGTGTGTGTGTATGTGTGTGTGTGTGTGTGTGTGTGTGTGTGTGTGTGTTTTATGTGCTTCCTCATCGTTGTGACCTCTCCCACAAACTGAGGTCAGGGGTTCTGCCCTCTTTTCTGCTCT
>JAPQNM010000023.1:2015674-2025674 GCA_029783475.1 Metacarcinus magister
CCTAGGTAGGCCTAGGATGACGTCCAAGGCTACAGACAACCTTATGAGACGTGAAACATTTAAGGATCCGAGGATTTCTGCTAGCCAACTCAGGAAAAAACATCCGGAACTGCTGGCAGGAGTGTCGGAACGAACCATACAACATCGTCTGCAGAAAGAGTGTTCCCTTCCCACGTTCAAGGCTGAGGTACAGGTGAGCTAGTAGAAGGCTTTATGCTTGCTTTATGTGTGTGTGTGTGTGTGTGTGTGTGTGTGTGTGTCTCTCTCTCTCTCTCTCTCTCTCTATATATATATATATATATATATATATATATATATATATATATATATATATATTCCTGCTATCCATGTATCAGTTGAGGAACATACAACGCATATTGCTTTGTGTGTGTGTATGTGCAAGTGCACGTAGTAGTAGTCATGGCTCTTATATGTACACACACCTTTCTCTACCTTCGTGTCAGAATTCGGAACTGGTGATCATAAAATTGTCGCTTTCAATGTGTGTGTATATATATATATATATATATATATATATATATATATATATATATATATATACTAGAACCTCGATAATTCGAACCAGTATAATTCGAATTTCGGATAATTCGACCTGTTTCAGGCCGAGTTCGAATTTTTTAACAAATTTCCATAATTCGAATCGATGTTCGAATTGTCCGGGGATTACTAGTGTCAGTCCGACCTCTCCCATGCGGTGCGTCAGTCTTTCACGCGCGTTCCTCCTGACAACATCTCCTCACAGAGTGCTAACTCACAACCACGTGTTCCTTTGTTGCCTCTCTAGCTTTGAAGTGGATTATTTTGTGCAACGTGATGGCCTCCAATGATAAGGCGATGCCGTCTACTTCTTCGGGGAAAAGGAAGTACAAGATCCTGAGTGTGGCAGATAAGCTCAGAGTGATAGAGGCTCACGAGAGTGGCATCAGCCGAGTTCAACTCATGGCCCAGTACGACCTCAAAAAAACTACCCTTCATGACATCCTGAAGAATAAGGAGCGAACAAGGAAGGTGATGAAAACTGTAGAAAGCGGCATGATGGGAAAGAACATCTACAGGGCGAGGAAACTGCAACACAACAATCTAGATGACACCGTCTACAAGTGGTACACGCAGGAACGAGCTGAGGGTGTGTCTATAAGAGGGATAGACATCCAGCATGCTGTCCAAAGGCTAGCTACACACCTTGGCATTCAAGATTTCAAGTGCAGTGCAGGGTGGGTGTGGCGCTTTAGGAGGCGTCATGGCATTGCCGATCGTGCCATAAGGGGTGGGGCGTTGAGTGCTAACTTTGATCCTGTGGTGAGTACAAGTACTACAATCTGTGCAGTTTTGACATGTTATAGTGAGTTCTTATTGTGTGGAGGGACTAGAGAGGTAATAATCGGATAATTCGGACTTTCAGATAATTCGACATGTGTTTCCCTCCAGTTAAGTCGAATTATAGAGGTTTTAGTATTATGCTCGCCTCTGATTACTCTTGGCTCGTGGCTCATTGCCGCTTGGTTTATGTTGGAAGATTTCCCCTTATGCTATTTCGGCTCTGCTGTATATAACGAGCAAAATATGCTCTAATATAGCTCACCTCAGCTCTATTGTACGATATAACAAATATGTCATAATTGAACCTAACCTTAGGGCGTGGGAACCCAAGTCACCTTACCATGTTCAGAGAGCCAAGTGAACGTGTGAGAGGTCTGTGGAGTGAAGACTCCACTCCCACGCCCTTGGCTGTGTTTCCCTTGCGGTGGTCCGTCGCGAGTAATCGATCAATGTGGGACGGACACTGGCATGTTTAAGGGCTACACTGCAAGGATTCCTGTCAGATGTAATGAGGCTTGATCTCAATCTACAGAGAGCGGGATGATGGGGTACCTATAGGTAGGCCAATGTACAAGGCATGGAAGGGCTGATCAAATGGTACGGGAGGCTATGGGAAGGTGGATGAGGGAGAGGATGAAGTCTTGGCGGGAGTGGCTGGGAGCGTCATCTGCCTGCTGACTCAGGGAGCCCACACGTCACAGCATCATTTCCTGTCATGCTACATTCCCTTACGGGGCTCTCCTCACTTTCTTTCCTCATCGCATCATGCTTCTCCTCCTCGTCCTCGTCTTTCTTCTCATCTTCCTCTTCCCTGACTCTTTCTACCCTTGCTCTCTAACATGCTTTTAAAATTTTCTTGCTTATTCTATTCGAACTACGTGTGTACTTTTAATGCATCCCGCTCCTTTTTTATTTTTTTATTTATTCTCTCTCTCTCTCTCTCTCTCTCTCTCTCTCTCTCTCTCTCTCTCTCTCTCTCTCTCTCTGTGATCTTTCACACGTTTCACACACACACACACACACACACACACACACACACACACACACACACACACCGACCCGAGTTAGGAGGTTAAAAGGATCTTCCCGCCCTTCCTTTCCCTCACCTCGGTATCCTACTCCTGCCCACCACCCTCCCTGCCCTCTGGCTGGTGCTTCCAGCAGCGGGGTTGGGGGGATGGTTCAGTGTGCCTGTGATATAACACGTCCCGTTACTCTCCACGCCCACGCATACAGGCACGCGTACACAGCTGCGCAGAAGGGTTCACGTGAATGTGGTACACACATTGGTATGTCTGACCCAACTGGTTATGGCGAATACTTTCACGCATCGGTATTTTCGAGTTCTACTTATCATGGAACGAGGAAGTCAAGTCAGCAAATAAAAACAAACTTATTTGTTTCATACAGTTACATGGATACCTTTAACAAAGTATTTGGTTTCTGTTCGCCGCCTTGTGGCTGGACCTGCCGTGCCATGTTACCTGCAGCAATGTGAGGAGTTTCAACGCATCGCAGTTACAGGCTTGCTTTAAGGCTTCATGCAGGAATACAAAGGATTAACTATGGGAATGTATTTTTTTTTTAATTGCTCCTATATGGATATTTGATTAATGACACTCATTTATTTTACGTGTTTGAGTCAGTTTACTTTAAACATGAAGTTAGGATTAGGGAAGGCGGACTCGTCAATCAGCACCACCTGTTACTGAGTGCATGCGAGGGGGTGAACGGGTACAAGCAGGCGGTGGGAGGGGAGGCTGCTCACGTGACTAGGGACAGACACCACCTTCTTTCTCTCTCCACCTCCTGCACCTCCCTTTGCACTCCACCACCAAGGCCGAGGGAGACATGATAACCCTGAGAACTAACACACACACACACACACACACACACAATCAACACCACCACCATCATCATCATCATGTTCCACAGGTTTCTGCACTGTCCTGTTCAGGTCACGTCAACATGCTTGCAGACAATTTGGAACTGCAAGCATGTTGACGTGACCTTTTGAACGCTGCCAAGGCCTCCGCAGCTCACTCAAACAACAAAATAGCCAGAAGTTCAGATGCCAAGGATTACAAATACTTTGATAACCAAAAAACAAAAAAATATAAATTAAGTAACTCAATAATTTTGATGGTAGATAGAAAACATTGTCATTTCTTGAAAAAAAAAGGATATATACCATATTTATGTACTTGTTTTAGTGTTTGGACCTAAATGTAATTTGTAAAATCCAACGGAATTTTTCTCGCTTATATGTATATATTTACACACACACACACACACACACACACACACACACACACACCATGCAGAATGAGCGGTTGAAGGAGTGAGTGTCCGGTGAGGGAGTGTAGAGGGGTGGGTAGCAAGAGGTGTCTCGTCACCCGCTCACACCAAAGAGGGACTGCATACATACTGTCTCTTACCAAAGGTCTGCACCGACCTCAAAAGCCCTGCACATCAAGATAATTCCGTCACCTGCACGTAGTGTTCCCCAGTACCTGTCGGAGCACCGCCACCGCCTGAAGTTCCTGTCCCGCAAATAGCCTACATGACACATGGTTCCTGCCAGAGGGCGGGAGCGTCAACGCTCCGAATAGAGGGAGGGGAAGGGGCGGAGGGAAGCCCACGCTCGCCAAACTTACATTGAAATCGATTTTCTCTGGCGTGAGACGGCGAGAGCCGGGTGTAGGCCTATAGTGGCCAGCTCTTCAAGACCAAATTATCGACGAAGCTCGTCGTGTACTACCTGTAGTTCCTGCACACCTGGCGGCCAACTGCTGCTGCCTGGCCGCGGACTGCTGATGTCTGATGACCAAAGAGTAAACGTTAACTGTATAGCAAACAATGTTTAATATCATCTTTTACATTTATTTTTTATTTATTTATTTTGAGGGGAGAGGAAAATTTGTCGAGTAGATAGGAAAGGTTGAAAGTGTCCGAGTACAGTTGTGGAGTGACGCGGGAGGTCGAGGCGACCAAAGCGGTGGTGAGGCGGGGTGGCGGGCGGGCGCCTTCCTCACTGCACCTCTCACTGGTTTATATTCCTTATGTCACACTGGCGGGCCGGACACACGGGCCCACTAGAGGCTCCACGCACTAGTAGTTTGTGTGTTGTCCTAAGGGTCCCACAGAGAGCAACTAGGTCGGACCATTAATGCGACAAGCTCAATCAATACGATGCAAACACAGGCCAAAATATGTTAGGATGTACTGCGGCAACCTTCTCGGCAAGCCGCCTCCTGGTTGCTTCCTCTCCCCACCGACTGTGGCGCCACCATCGCAGCGCTTGCCTGCTTATCCCCCACCCCCACCCCAACTCCCCTTTTTTCCCTGCTACTCTTCTCTCTCCCTTACCTCCCTGCCCTGCTGTCGACACCTTCACTACTACTGAAGGACTACAGACGTGAAACGTGCTGGGCAACAATGTGAACTGAAATGAAGGTTGTCAATCCCCAACCTTGCAGTTTTTCAATTCAAGGAGTCAGGTTGTTATGAGTCGTAGATCTGCAAGTCCTGCTTATAATCTCAAAGGGTAACTGTACTGTAGGACTATAAAGATGACGCTCCTGCAGCGTGCATGACATTGCTGGTTAAAGCAGACGAACACCATGATCTGCGAGCCAATCTTAATATCGTAACTTCAATCACCACGACACCTAGTATTTGAGTAATGCATGGCCAGTTGTTTTGTTTAAACAGCGAGTAGCATTATCTACGTCCGTGGCCCTTTAACTTGCGTCTCGGTAAGGATTGTGGCTGTGTTGGGGAACATGGGCAACAATGACGCAGCTGCTACTGTGGCGCGGGGTTGACACCAACCAATTAGAGCCTATAATAAAACTTCTTAAATCAATTCGAGGACTAGGAACATAATGTACTTGCCAGGCAGGATGCAAAGTTACGAGTTTTCTCTGTCGCGTTTTCATATCGCATGATAAGGATGTTGTATTTTTTTTTATTTACCCGAATTTGATCTGGTGAATTTCCTCATCACGAGTGTTTTCCATGAGCCTGGTTATGTAAGTGATGCTGGTGAAGAGCGTGTGGTATATAAGGGAATGTACGGAAACGAGCAAAAATTATGTTTAAACCATGCACTGGGAAGGGTGTTGTGGTAAAAAAGTTGAGAAACACCGGAAAGGAATACACTCGCCAGAGAGAGAGAGAGAGAGAGAGAGAGAGAGAGAGAGAGAGAGAGAGAGAGAGAGAGAAGAGAAGAGAAGAGAAGAGAGAGGAGAGAGAGTGAGAGAGAGAGAGAGAGAGAGAGAGAGAGAGAGAGAGAGAGAGAGAGAGAAGAGAAGAGAAGAGAAGAGAAGAGAGGAGAGAGAGACGCTGCTCGTGACATATGTGTACCATGTCATAATAGATATTTTGAAGAAAAAAAATATATACCTGCCATTTACGATATTAACGAGAAAAAAAATCTTGGAAATTTGAATGTGCAAAATTGATATTTCTTAATTTAATTAAATTCAAAGTTATAAAGCATCGCTAAAGTCTGCAGTCAATATTGGATGCCCTCTAGAATTATATAGAGATGGCATGTTTTTCTATCTCTGTTGTTGATAAATGAATGAGCGATGTGTACGAGTGTTATAGGATACAGGGTAGGATAGAGGATGCATGATTAGTCATGAAAAGGAAACGAAGATGGGCGCCACCTAAGACTGATAATTGCAGTTCATGTCACCAGCTGACTAACTCCATCAAAGCTGCCACTGATGAAGCCACCAAGGAACAGCTGCGACAGGCGGTACAGAAGCACAAGGACAAGGCCGGACAGGGTCAACATATTATAGGGTATAGTACACGTTACCTTCCCTCGAGGAAACCTATTCCCACCCGTGTACAGAGGAAGCGTTGGGTCGACTTGGCTGTGAAATACCTAGCCCAGAATGAGGAAGACTGGCTTGATGTGTTGTGGAGCGATGAAGTCACCTTTACAGTGACGTGTAATAGAGGTGGAAATGTATATCTCCGTTGGTGGAACAGTAAAATTCGTAGATTCATTGATGGTTTGGGGTTCTTTCTTCGGTAGAGGGTTAGGAAAGTTAATAGTATTGCCGCTAAATATGAAAGTCAATCAATGTGTGTACTTTCAGCTACTAAATTGTTATTTGCATGACTCGTTTGAGCTTGCTAGTGCCAACGTTTGAATAAGATAGTGCTCCGCTCCGCCCGGCAAAATTTGTGAAACAGTGTCTTAGTGATTGAAGGATTTATTATATCAATGACTGGCCTGGAAACAGCCTTGATGTCAACCCAATATTATAGTAAAACGTGACTTACAAGGCAAGTACGTCAACTTCCTTCTGAAGCTCGAGGCAGTCATTAAGGAATCGTGAGCAAAGATACCAACTAAAATCATTTGTAACCTATCGCTGTCACTACTACCGCGGCTATAGAACGTGAAGAGACATCGTGGAAGGTATATCAAATAAATAATAAATGTTAGACAAGAAAATTAATATTTTAAATTTATTTCACTACATTTGTATGTATTATAATATCATCCATCGAAACATCCACAGTGTGCCGACATTTAAGTTATGATAAGTTTCCTACTGAAAAATGCGTGTCATCACTGATCGCTACTTCTCATCACAATCATTGTAACCTCATAAGACACCACACAGACTGTTAACCTCTGAGTGTTGCTGGCATGACCACGCCAGTTTGGTTGCTACGTTGGCTGCATGACTATTTATATATATGGGGGATGGCAGCTACCTCAGTGTCGTGGCAGCGCTGAGTTATTTTTGCGCCTATATTAGTGCTTAGCTGGGTGGGCGTCCGATATTGTCTGTCGTCTGGCGGGTACTGGGTGGCAACTATTTCGTGTGCACGCCATGGTTATGAATAAAAGAATTTGAATGATAAGAATTCGATTGTGTTATCAAATAGATGGTACAGAGAGACAGAGAGAGAGAGAGAGAGAGAGAGAGAGAGAGAGAGAGAGAGAGAGAGAGAGAGAGAGAGAGAGAGAGAGAGAGAGAGAGAGAGAGAGAGAGAGAGAGAAAATAGAATAAACTATTTTCTGCTCTGTTCTACACACACACACAGGTCTGGTTCATTCTATTTTATTTTTATTTATTATTTTTTTCCCCATTCAATGTAAGGCGAGTTCGTACACACCAACACGCACGCTGCTTCACACGTGGCAACCCAACACGTGCAGCAGCAGTTGGTGCGAGGATCCGGGGGAGGCTAGGCAGGCGGGAAGGGGGAGAAGAGGAGAGGCTCGCTACTGAAGTGGAGGGGAAGATGAAGGGAGGAGGGAAAGGCGCGCTCATACAGAAACCACATAGATAAGGAAGATAAAAAAGGAATAAATAGATACATATATCTCCCTACAATTACGTAAGGGTAGTAATAAATGAGAACATGGAAGTAGGGAAGAAAGTCAGGAGGAGAGTGGAATCAGGGGTGTGATTTTGTTATAGTTGCGTAGTGTTAAATCTCGTCGGGAGGCAAAGCAAACTATGAAAATGTAAATATGTGTCATGTGGGGGTGAATGAAGATACTCAAGGAACGTGACTGGGTAAGACTGATGGATAAGAGAAGCTCTGTTGACTACCGCGAGAGAGAGAGAGAGAGAGAGAGAGAGAGAGAGAGAGAGAGAGAGAGAGAGAGAGAGAGAGAGAGAGAGAGAGAGAGAGGTGGCGGTTTTCCCCATGTTCAACTTAAAAAACGATCTGGGGTGAGTAGCGTGAACATGTAAAACAACAAACAAACAAAAACAGGATGGATCAATCTTGTTACGAACTCGACATCATATTACAAGTCACAGGAGATAAAGCTTCCACACTAGCACCACTAGAATGCTAAATTAAAAACATTCACATCCGCTTCCATGAAGGTATGTATTATTACCATATTCGTGAGCACTGAAAACTCTTGCATGTATCTGCTCATCGAAAAAAGAATGAATGTGAAACAAATAAATTCCTGTACTCCATGAAGTGAGAGATGAATGAAGATCTTTACCACATTTTCGCGCGCCTCCCCTCAAATAGGCGGGGAAATCCCAAGAGCGTGGGGTGCGGGCGTCTTAGTGGGGGACTTTTATAGGAAGCAATATGCCTTCCAACAATACTTTTTTTTTTTTATATTTATTTATTTATTTTTTTAATTTTTTTTATACGTGAGGACTGTAAGCACATTAAGAGAATAACCTGTAGACGCATGTTTAATGGAAATGAATATGTATGGAGTTTAGGGATTCACGACGTCATTACCATATACAATGATACCGGACATACGTCTCTCTCTCTCTCTCTCTCTCTCTCTCTCTCTCTCTCTCTCTCTCTCTCTCTCTCTCTCTCTCTCTCTCTGATGTGGCTAGGAAATTTGTTGCGGTGTATGGGCAGCTTTGTGAAGAGATTGTGCTTTGGGAAGCGAACATGTGGGTGGGTGTGGGTCTCCAGATAGACGAATCTGGATCTTGAGTGGGGCGGCTGGGGACACGTCGGACAATGGAACAGAGGCAAAGCCGTCTCTATGTAGAAGCCTGTGCCTGCGAGGAGGTAGGGACGGTGACGTTATCAGCGGAGTCGGCTAGGCCGACTCCGCTGATGATGATGATGGAGCCGACTCGGTTCCATAATTCAGTTGGCACCCAGCTTCCTTTGAGTGTGTATGTCATACGGCTGTCATTGCACCCACCTTTGGTCCTACACTGTTTCTTCTTTAGAACTGGATTCCATACAAGGCAAAAGTTTTATATATTTGTTAATTTTATATAGGTATAGTATAACTAAAATACTTGATGTTTCATGATCAAATTTTGTACATGCCATAATTACGGGATGCTTTTCAAATGGTTACCAGATTTCCAGTAAGAGAGGGATGCAATGTAGCCTTAATACACTTCTCGGTGATATAAATATAAACACATTAGCAAAGCTTGTCGTAAACCATGGGAAAATAAACTATATTTGCCTTGGCTTTGAAAATGTAATTACGTGTTGGAACGGTTTGGCCTTTTGAAATGTTCGTGTAACGGTTGTCGTCTTGTTATCCGAATCCAGCCGGTACAGTACAACTCTACTTTGGTTAGCGTGTATTCTAGGTTAGTCAGACCACCTATTTTGACCTTAGGGTCAGTGTGGTCCGAGTTTCTTTGTAGACCTATTTAACACTATCATTTAAAAATCTAGGTTTTCCAGTCCTCATTGCCTAATATGTTAGAAAACACATATTATGTATAATTCTGGCTTTAATTGGCAACGAGTGTAACTCTATAAGTATTTTCGTTATCCTCTCATAAGCACCTCGTAACTGATATTGCCTTCCTGTTATTGAGTCAGTTATATACTTATTTACTTGTTAGCTGTCACCTGTCCACTCAGGTGTCACCAATCAACCGTTACCTGTCATTTCTTAGATTTCTTTCTCAACTGAAATTGCTTGACCACTACTGTATTACATGTAATTATTTTAATAAATGTTTATTGCAGATGCCAAGGTCATGCTGCGTGCCGGGATGCAAGTCCAATTATTCTTCTGCAGACGCATCAGGGTTCAGATTCCCAAAGGATGAGCAACGACGGGCACAGTGGATAAGGGCCATCCATAGGGAAGACTTTATACCAACACATAATTCAGTGGTCTGTGCCAAGCACTTTGAACAACGCTTAATAA